>APFE031696250.1:17765-51331 GCA_000404065.3 Pinus taeda | reverse complement strand
TTCTGGACAGAGAAGAGGAGGAGGGAGTAGCTTGGCACACATTCCAAGGCAGCAGTTTAGCAAATCTGTACAGCTGAGTTAGCACACAGTGAAAGGCAGAATTTGGGCACGATTTTCTAGAAAACCATACAGCAAGTGCACAGAAATCGACGAGCAGAAATCCGTACAACAAGTGGCTATACCTTGGCACGCAAATAGAGGCAAATACGTACAGTTGTAATGTTGTTTTTTGCACAGAAATCGAGGAAAACCGTACAACGCATTTATGGCAGCTTGCACGCTTTTCTAGGCAGGCACAGCAGCATTTAAGGCTGAAATTTGGGCACAAAAATCGAGGAGGTCGTACAACATTTATTGTTGTTCTGTTTTGTTGTTTGCAAGTTTTTCCAGTTGGCTGTGAGGCACGGAAAATGACATAAGTCGTAAAAGTTTGTTTGTTGACTTTTTGTTGAATATTTCTCACTGTAAAAAGCATTTTCCAAAAATAAGAAGAAGCTTTCGAACTGGTTTTCCCCAAGAGTTGTAGGGGGTTTTTCTAGGGTCACCTTGACCAAAAATCACTGTGTTTAAATGTGTTGAATGGCTGTTTGTATGCGCTGATACTTATTTCTGCATTTTCCAGCATTCTGTAATATTTCCAGAATTTGTGTTTTCAGCAAATTTATTTTCCAGTTGTTGAATGTATGGATATGGGAAAGGGCATTTAACTATTTTGGAGAAATAAGGTGAAACTGAAAACCGGGGTGGGAAATGAGAAATTTTTACAAAAATGATTTGAAGAAAGTGATACTAGTGCCTTGTGGAGTCAACTATCTTGCGAAAAAAATAAGATTCAAGGATGGGAAACTGCTACTGAAAAGACTCGACTGTCTCATATGCAAATGCAGAATTAAAACTATGTGAAATGCAAGGACTTGGCTAATTTTAGCTAAATGAGAGCCTAAAATTATTTCAGAAATGTCTTAAATGTTACTTAACTTGAGGCTCAGAAAGGTGGTGATCTAAATATGAAAGCAAGTACTTATACCAACACTGCAAAATCTAAAATCTACACAAATAATTACTGAAATGCACAATGGACTGAAATGTAAAATGCTGGAATAAAACACCTTTAAATTCAAAAATCCATTTGTATAAAATACTCAACCAAGATCATTAGATGCATAAGTAAAACTAGATTAGTCCTACTTGCATAAGTATGTAAAAAAAACAAATGAACTTCAGAAATTAAACTAAATGTTTTAAACTCAGATCACATTAATGAAATATCTGTCTAGTAATCTGCTCTTACATCAAATGTTAAAAGCAACAATATATTCTAAAACAACAGTCCTATAACCATGCAATATTCAGAAATTTCTATATATAACAGCAAAAAATTTTAAATGACACATTGATAACTACAATTCAAAAAATTTCTTAGTTTAATACTTTCTAATCTGTTGATGTATTTGATCTAAAAAACTCATAAAAAAATTGTTGAACAGCAGTAAAACAATTTGCAGAAATTTGTTTGCAAAAGTTACTGAAGCTAAATTCTATTTCTACAATTATACAACAGTAAAAATGTAAATTAAATCTGCTACTAAATTCAGAAATTTTCTAAGTATAATTCTTTATGATCTATTGATGTATTTAATCTAAAAACTCGGAAATAAACTAATGAACAGCAGTAAAAACAACTCTCAGAAATTTATTTGCAAAAGTTACTGAAGCTAACCTCTATTTCTGCAATTATACAGCAGTAAAAATGTAAATTAAATATGTTGCTAAACTCCAGCTAATTGCAAATCTATGCTAGTACTAACCTTGCTTTCAAAATGAAATGAAGAAAGGTTAGAGAGTGTGCAACCGGCATTCCTTAGGGGCTTGAAGACACCTGAAGATATGCTATCCGAATCACTGAAAATCTTCAACTCAGAAAACTTTTTGTGAAAAACTTTGTTAAAATTTTTTGGGGAAATTTTTAGGAAAAATTAGTGAAAGAATTTTGGTGAAAGAGGGGAGGCCATAAGGCTGAAAGGGAGGCCGAGAAAGAGGCTGGAGATGTCCTCCAAGGCTTAGATCTCTCTCTGGAATCCACAAAAATCACCTGCAATTTTCAGATCTGGTCCTATACAAATAAAAGATGGAGAAACCCCCAAAGTATGTATATACAAAAATATGAAATACCCAAAACCCCAATGAATTAAAAAATTTGATATTTACAAATCTACAATAACATTCTACAGATCTAATAGCTCTGTAGATCAAAGTCCTCTATTAGCCAGATTTAAACAATTTTTTGCACAATATTTAGAAATAAAGTTGAAATGTTAAAGAGGCACAAGCCCAAGAAAATCCCTACAAGTAAAATATTACATAAAATGACTTCAGAAATTAAAAAATAATGGGTTTTTTTAAATTCTGTAAACTGAGACTCAGTTGGTCCAGCTGAGGACTTCCCCAAATGCCCAAATTCTGAATGATAACTTCTACACACTTAAATCTGCTTGTTAGATTAATAGAGATTTTAAAAATTATCATAAAATTATCGAGAAATAGAGATACCTGCTCCTTTTATCAAATTAAAATGATATTCTAAAAAACCCAAAAATTTGTGCAAGATACCTGTACACAGATCAATCCTCAAAGGCTACTAACCAACAAATGCAAATAAAAGCAGCAAAGTATTAAAAACAATATTACCACATAAATCTGAAAGAGAAACACCATGATCTGAAACCCTAGAGTCTTTGTGTTTTATTAACCAGAAAAAAGTTACAAGAGATTTCTTAGAGCAAATACATGATTCAAAAATCGGATCCAAATAATGGAGAGAGGCCTCTCATTTATAGGAAAATTCTGCAACGGTTAGTTGGCTTGATCCCGGTCAAAGCAATCTCAACCGTTGATGAAGATCAAATGATCTTTTAATCATTATCGTTGAAATAAAGTTACTTTTTGAGGAGATTCGAATTTCACTTTTAATTTCCTTTTAATTAACTGAATAATAATTATTTTGAGTTAATTGCCGCAAAAAGTTGACTTTGACTTAACTACTATGGCCTAGGGGTTCAAAATATTTTGAAATTTTCAATATTCCCTTGGTCGGGAACCTCCAAAAAAAAACTTTAAAACCCAAGAATTTTAAATGTTGAAGAGTTTAATTTTTCATAGGACATAAATTAATTAAATTTCTGGCTTTAGCATTTTAATTTATTTTAGCCAGAAATTTTAATTAATTGACTCATGAGGGGATTATTAATTTTTTCAACCCTCTAATATTTAGCCATGGTGTCTAACTATGAGGGACTATGCACTAAATATTTTTTATATGAAATATTACATTTCTAACCCATGAAGGGGGAACACCCGTTCGTTATAGACCCTCAATAATTACCCATTTCTGCGCCACAAAATATGATCTAGTAAACTAAGTGACTTGTAATAAAATACTCTAACCAAATAGTTAGAATTATTCCCAAATCACTTTTTCAGAGACTTGATAAATAACACTAGGACTCGTTTAAAATCCCGACGACAAAATCCACTCTAGCTTTGAGGTGAGACTGGAGGAAAAAACTCTACCGATCATCTGTGTTTAGAAACACAAGAGTCAGTAAGACTAAAAACCTCCTAGGATCATTCACATCACAAAATGCATAATGTGTTTACAAAACTCCAGTGTACATATAGCTGATAATGATGCATCTGTGGATCATCTGAGTGCTCGAACACAATGGAAATCCATGCGTGAAAAGATGTATAGCTATGGGGTAGTTGACATGGAGTGGTCAACAAAACCCATTTAGCCCTTTTGTCATTTCCAACTGTCTTCGGTGATTGCTCTTTCACTCTTCCTTGGGCTTTGTCTTCACCTCGGCTTTGAAACCATGTTAATTTTAGGTATGTTCTATGCTTAGGGCAAATTTACTTCAATTTTCCATGTTAGCTCAATATCAATTCCAGATTAGCAATCACATATAGCATGATAGTAAAATGCAGATAGAACATAAATATAAATCGCAGAAAACAAGCCAAGACAAGAGGACACAAGATGTGGCGCTAGCCAGGGACAAACCCCAGTGTGGGGAAACCCTTGATCAATTCTTCTTATGTTCTTCAATAGTTCAACAGACAGAGAGATAGTACATATACATCAGAAGTCAACATTTTAACTTTTCAAAATAAGAACAGAGATATTCTTTATGAAGATAACACATGAGGTAGTTGATCTAAACTCCGGTGAAGACATACTGCTTCAACTAATCTTGCAAGGTGACTCCATCACCATGTTGCACCCATCACTGTGCTGCACCTCATCATCATGTTGCACACATCACTGTGTTGCACCCAATCAATGAGTTGCTCTCATCACTATGTTGCTCTCATCACAGAGCAATATCTCATCACCATGGTGTACCCATCATCAACAAGTTGTTGCAATACCATGTTGCACCATACTGCACCATTCCGCACTCATCCTTATTGTCACCTATATGCTGCAACCATTTACACTCACCAGCCTTAACTGCTTGCTATGGCTTACAGCCTAGCAAAGCAGCTGGGGTATAATTGCATGCTCCTTCAACAGGTCCATAGTGCAGACTCCTAACAGTCCCAAAATCTGCCCAGATTTGACCATAATTGATCTCCAAGGAAAGGTTGTCCTCTTTATGTTCAGAGCAGCTTTCTATTAATATAGTTGACCTCCAAGGGAAAGTTGTCCCCTTTGTTGTAATGCAAAGCAACCTATTTGCCCTTAACTAGCTCTTCTTTTCACAAGACCACTCTTCACTTGCCATCATGGGTCATGGTAAGTTACAGCGAGTATCAGTCCTCAAGTAAGCACCCAAACAAGCTGCTATTACTGCGGCTAGGTTCTTATTCTTAGTTGTTGCTCTACGAGGTAGTATACGGCTAACACCAACTCCTATACTTACCCAACAATCCGCAGATCACCTTGCACTCCTTCCGCTGTCCCAACACAGTGCTTGCCTTAATTAACTCGGCTCTCATATAATATGAGACAACCTCCACGTAGTCATAATGATCCTCACATATATGCTTCTAAACAATAGTGACTAGGGCATTAATTCTACCAACGTATAGGAGTCTCTTGACTATGTATAATAGTCACCCTTTGATCAGCAATTAGGGCTCTTTAGAATAGCAGTTTAGGCCTTCACAAGCTATTGGTTAGGGCCTCTTCTTCTGTGGATTAGATCACCCTTTTAGGACAGCAGCTAGGGTAGCGTAGGACAACAGCTAGGGCTAGATATGATGACGTCTAGATTTCCTTGTCTGGACTGCGTATAGGGGTCCAATTTGGGCTTCGTATAGAAGCCCCTTTTTACTACGTTTAGGGCTTGAACTCTCTTCTAAGACAGCGTTGAGACTTCCTCCATTAACTGTGTTTATTAGGGCAACATTAGAAGCTACGTCATCTCCTTTTAGGGGTGCGTAGATACTTCTTTCCCATGGCAGCATTCAGATCTAGGGCATCTCTTCTTAGGGCAGCGTATTCTCTTGGTGACTCCTCCTTCCACCAAAACGCAAAGACAAGTGGAGTGGAAGAGATCAAGAAGAGTGTGTGACTAAATGACTAGCAAGCCACCTCTTTTTATACTAAAACGTTGAGCACAAGTGGGGGCAATTTGGTTGCTGGCCGACCTTGACGAATTGTCCCATAACACAAATAAATTCATATCTCCATGAATACATGTCAGAATCGGATGATATTTAGATCAATCCTACACCTCTCGACGAGAGGAATCCAAGAAAAATATCAACTACCATAAATAAGATGACCCACATGGAGTTTGGCCCTAGTTGCCAATTTTAACACTTTAAGATAAACAAATTGATAAATCAAAGCATGTAATGATATCTTGCCAAAATGAAAATAATTAGTAATCTACTTGAAGAATGTAAGTGAGATGATCCTTGTCAATGTCTATCAAAGTAACTTGCCTTCAAACATTAAACAAGCATATAAGTAATCTTGAAATAGATATTCAACATGTAGATTAGTGCCTTGCAAGATACATCAATCACTCATGAGCATAATGACCATCAAAATGATACATGAAATGGAGTTGCAAAAGTAAACAATATTCCAAGCACAAGAGAATTAAATTGTTGCAAAATTTAAGAGATTACATTACTTGCATCAAACGTGCTTCTTGAAATGGGAAATGATATTTGCATGTGAAACTTTAAACCATCAAGATAGAAAAATGGGAAATTGCAAGTAATGTAAAATGTGATGTAAAAATTCTCTTGGTTCATTTTATTAATTGAACTCTAAAACCAAGATTGCAATTGAACTCTAATCCTCCGACCTCACCCTCGCCCAAAGATTTGGATCTCACAGTGAGGAGTCAATAGAGGTAGAGGGTCTCTAAAAGTCTATTCAACCAACTTAAGTTGAAGGTAAGTTTTAGTGATGCTTGGGGCATGTAAGATCTCTAAAAGTAAATTAACAAAATGAATAAAGCCAAGATTTGATGGTACAAGTGTCCTTTGGCATGTCCTTGGGCATGGAGTCTTCAGATAGTCATCAAGTGCCACTCCAGTGGTCAACGGGTCCAAGTTGGTTGAATAGAATGAGAATTGTTTGAGGAGAAAAAATAGTGAAAAATATTTTAGTGGTCCAAACCACTCCGAGATCAAATCTTGGTCAATCTAGCTCCTCTTTCAAGACAAACGACTTCCCTCCAAGGCTTGTGCAGGGCTATTTCAAGGGGATCGAATTGTCATATGTTCTATGTTGAGCAACGAAATGGACCTATCCGTTTTTCCACTTGGAGGGGTCTCTCTCTCTCTATTTTTTCTATATAAGGAAGCTTATGCTCCTCATTGTATCATCTTTGGTCTCTCTTGATCACTATAATGGAGCTCTTGGCTAAGGAAGCTCCATATTTTTTTATGAATAATAAAGGAAGTATTTGGGGTGAATTCATAGTGGTGTTCCTCCTCTGGTTTCTATGATAAAAAAAATCTAAGTTTTGTTCCAAATTCTCTTTTGGTTTTAATTTAAATTGTGTTATTTCACTTGATCTATTATTTGTAAGGTATCTTACATTAGTATTTGAGTTTAGAGAAACACTTTAGAAGTAGCTACTCTAGTGGATTTTTTGTTGAACCAAGTGTTGATAATATCGGCGATATTTCACAAAATATCGTGAATATTGCATGATTTTCAGGCAAACAATATTTCGGCAAGTAAATATCACGATATTTTCAAATCTCGGCTTTTGAAAATCTCGGCTAAATATCATTATTGCTTAATATGTTTTTAATATATATATATCAAAAATAATAATAATAATAATAATGACTTTTTATATTTGTTGATATTTTCGCCAATATTGCTAAGAAGATGTTTTCAGGACCCTCACTGATATTTTGCCAAGAACGATATTATCAACACTGGTTGACCCCTTAAGCTTCTATTTCACTATGTTATCTATCTCAATGTGATCTAACAAATTACATTTTTTGTGTGTAGAGATCATTCTGTTTTTCAGACCTTGGGCATTAGCGGACATTTTTGGTTGAACCAACCAACTCCCAAGCAATAGAAATCATAGAGCCTGCTTTGATTACTATCAAAGGCTTATCTAACGAAATTTTGCAGCGATTTCTTGGCCATTGCTTGTGAAATAAGTATTTATCTTCTATTCTCTCTATATTGTGATTTAACTAAATAATCTGGCTAAATTAGAGCTATATTCTACCACCCAAGAGCGGATTTGTACTTGTACTCTTTAGGTTAGTAGATTTCTAAATTTTGCAAATATTTTTGCATAGATCTCTAACCCTCATTGTATATAATCAATTTTTCCTTGAATATACTTGTATTTGTCTTTTGGCTTCGCAGCTCCAGCTAAACAAGAGTTCCCTCTTAAAAAATTTATCATATATATTTTTGCAAGTGGAATATCTGAAGATCAAAAGAAAATCAATTTTTTCTTGAAGGCATAATTACACTTGTGTGGATCAAACCCTCCTCTTTAAGAGTTTGTGCAAACCCTAGACGACTAGGGTTTTAAGGGCTTTAAGATTTTCTTCAAGTTGATTTGGGAGTTGATCTATTGTTTGAAGCTTGAAGAATTGAGATCACTATTTTCTTTGCAAGTCGTTTACGCTTGGAGGTTGATTTGTCTTAGCCACAAGCATAGGAGGCCTCATCCTTTCACTTTGAACGAGATCCATTGAAGATTTGCAGAGAAATCAAATTTTATGAGGAAGATTTCAAGACTTTTTGGGAAAGAGACACCTTTGGAGGCCATAAAAAATTTCAGATCTATAATTTTTTGGTAAGGACATCGTTCTTTCAAGCCTCTTTTGGGCTGCAAGCCTATAGAGACTCATTGTTTCACTTGGTGCGAGTTTGCCTCGTTTTTTAGGAGAAATTTGATTAAAATTTTAAGAAAAATCACGCGTTAAGGCTTGTAAAATTAATATCAATTTTTGAGGTATCTGCTCCCTTGGCCATGAGCATAAGAGATTCTCTCCTCTCTTGTACACATAATCTCTTCATTTTTAAGTGGCTAGGGTTTGAGCGAAAATCCTTAGAGGATTTGGAGTTGATCATTAGGAAATTTCAATATATTTCATTGCTATAGCCTTGTAAAATTCCCCATTGGCTTCTTGTATCTTGAGGGTTCTCTTTCAAAATTTCATATTTTTGTAATTCCTTCTTAGAGATTTAAAACCTTCTCTTACTGTCTAAGAGGGTTTTCTCTTGTAATATTTATAAAAAATGTCTTTTCTTTTGAGGGAGCTAGGTATTTTCCCCTTGGTATCCCACCTCCTTATTTGAAAGGAGGACTTCTTGTGGTGGTGACTAAATTTTTAGCTAAGTTTTCATTTTCATTGTTATCTTAGTCTCTAGATCTAATCTCTAACTTGTTCTCTTGCTCTCATTGGATTAGTTTCATTTTCATGTTCATTGAATTTTAGATCTAATCTCTTGAAATGCTTCACTTTTTATTGTTAGATCTAGTTTTCAATATTAATTATTTGATCTAATTGCTCTTGTGATCTCATTGGTTATTTGATCAAGTTTGCATTTGAGTAACTCTTATCTTGACCTCATTTGCCCTGTAGTTGAAGTAGTCTCTTTAGCAATCTCATCTACCATCATTTCAATTTTCTCTTGATCTTAGTTACTTGTGCTTCATTGTATAATTATCACTTACTTGTGCTTCATTAAGTAAACTAGCAATTGTTTCATTTGGATCTATTGATCATATTAACACAATAAAACACACATCCTAATTTGATCAGTTGAAAGTGGAATTACATTTTGTAATTGATATTTTTAAAGCATTTCACTTTTTGAAGCATTGTGGTTAATCTCATTTGGAGCACTTGTTTAATATTGCATCTCATTTGCACTTATAGATTTAGATTTGCATTTCTAAAATTTAGGTTGACAGAATTGAGGACAAACTTCCCTAACTTTCATTCAATTTGATAAATTTGAGTTTGGAGCAAAGGTTAAAACATGTGACCTCGCAGTTTTCTTGTAGCCAAGCCCTTGTAGGAACGAAGGCACGTGGGTTGTCTTGGAGTCTAGGAAGGTATCGTTAATGATGGACTAAGCACCTCCTCGTCCTAGCCTTCTTGCAATTCACCTCAGTATCTACCAAGTTTTGAGAAATTGAGGGGAAGTCTCACCATAGTTTAGGGATATAATTAAAATTTACCAAGATCACTTTGCATCACACACTCACATAACATTCTCTCATCTTGCATTTGTTCATTGTACAAGTTGAATTATGAGCATTTCATTTTACTTGCAAGTATTATATTGTATTTCTCGTGTACTTGTCATAACAGTTACTTGCTCATTGTTCATTGATATCAATTCTATCTTATTTGATCATTTCTCTTAAAATTGCAAGTATGAGTTTCATTTACCTTGCAAGTCTTTCTATTGCTCATATCTCAATTTTGTACTTGATCTCTTGTACTAACACTTGTCTTGCAGCATTTCCTATCTTGTAACTTGAAACATCATTTTCTTATTGTGCAATTATTGTAACTTCATGCGAGCATTGTTTAAAAGGCACTGGTCTTTCATCTTTTCTCTTATTGGATGCCATATTGATTTAATTGAATCTATCCCATAAATATTCATACTTGCTAATAAATCTATAAATTCAACTTGCATCAAATGGTAATTTCCTTGCCCTTCATCTCCTAGAGCTTGTTGTCTTCAACAAGTTCTCCTTTAATAATCATATTTACGGACTACCCCCCATAGCTTACCTAGGAGAGAGTTGGGAATAGGTGACAACCCCTTCTCTGAGTGTTGTGCCTTGAAGACTACACCTAGTGGGGTTAAAAACTTTTCCCACACTTAGGTGCACATCTTGGGCGAAAACAAGTAGCATGCCTAACGACCTCAAAGCATCGCACATGAGACCCAGTGATGACCAAAAAGATCCACTACCACTCCAACAACTAATGGAGATGTCTGCACTTTGTCCCTTCTCTCATTGGGCCCCTCAATTGTAAACCCTAGGATTGTATTCCCACGCAGGTGGAAAAGAGTCTTGAATCACTGTTATGAGACTTTGGTTGAGTACCCATATCCCTGCCTTGATTGCTACTATAACTACCTTTGTGAAGCATTTGAGCTCCTCAATCTATGATCTATTGACATCTTCGTCAAGGAAGATCAAATTGGGAAGAGATAATAGTTTACATTTAACTTGAGGGCTTAAAGTCGATCAACTATAGACCTAAATCACAAGAAGAGAGTGGAGTTGGACGCAAGACAAGCTCTATCTAGGGAGTTCTCAATGAGGTCCAAATTACGTTTAACTCTGAGGGCTTAAAGTCGATCAACTATAGACCTAAATCACAGGAAGATAGTGGAGTTGAACGAAAGACAAGCTCTACCTAGAGAGTCCTCAACAAGGTCCAATTTATCCCTAATAAACAAGGTCCCGCTTGACACGGGTTCTAAGTACGGAATAGGTTGAGGAGGACCCCTCATCTTGAGGTTTAATTCCCATGCCCGCCTAGTACACTCTCCATTAGCTTAGCTTGTATTACTTCCTCAACTACTTTCAGAGGAGGGGACAATAGATCAGAGCAAGAAAGACATAGATTGAAGCTCAAAGGATTGAAAAAGATTTTGAAGGCAAGCACAAAGCCACCATTGTCCAACGACTACAAAAGCTAGAAGACAAAGTTAAGGAAAGCAGGGAGGCCACAAGCGGAACCAAAATTGATGAGGAATTGGCACATATTTCCTAGATTTAGGTTTCTCCAGAAGAAGTAATAGTAAGCACTCATTAACTTTGGATCTATATTGGCATAGAAAATAGCAAATTGCATGTCATTTGGACTTTTTGCAGGAGATTAGCAACCCAACACTACAAGTAATTAAGGAGGACTCCACCAATTGAATGACAAGTACTACGTTCTATTTCAAGCCCTTCAAGGCTCAAGCAAAGCTATAAAGGAGTGGGAGAGGTAGATGGAGAAGAACAAGCACAAGGAACACATCTCCTTGGATTAGGATGCAAAGTAGCAAGTGGAGGCTCGAGACCAATTTTCCTTCTGCACCTATATCTTTTATGGTTTTCTACAAAGCTTTTGGAGGGTACAAGCCAAGTTTCCTTCAAAATGATTTTTTTGTGTATATGATAGTAGCTAAAAAGCATAGCCCATACGTAACGAACTTTGTTTTCTTAGATTTCATTTTTGTTTTAGAGGCATGGGGCCTAATAGCATAGAAACAACCCTAAATTTTGTTTTCAAAAAAGCTCAAGCTATGAGCTTAGCAAGCCATGGCAGAGGTTTCAAGCTAGAACGCCTCACCTAGAACTCTCTATCATGTGTGTAACCAAATTTTTGCCACCTCTAATATAAAAGAAATATTGCCCTTACATAGAAAAAAAACTACATGATATTACATTGAGTACTTCAACATTATTAAATTGTTAAATCTTTACATAACATACAAAGGCTTGTTAGCACTGAGAGTAAGCTCAATTGGTTGATACTAATGCTACCTTGACATTGTCAAAAATTCGTCATAGTGTGCATGCCCCTGGTTTAATTCCCATGGGATTAGGTGCACTAAGTCTACGTCATCCACTTTATAGTAGGTACCATCCTCACAATAAGAGGGGAATGCATGGAAGTTCCTAGGGAGTTATTTCCAGCACAAAAAATCATACAGAGGCTTATACCACAAGACTAAGCATATTCTAGGCCTACAATCATAAATAGATATAATGGATGTTTAACGAGAAAATCCTAAAAAGTCTATAGAGATAATTGTCATGGTAGGAAAAGAGTTTATCTAAGAGAACATCCCAATCATGGAAATGACCCAAGATCATCAACATAAACAAACAAAAGCAAAAGAAAAGAGACAAAAGGCTAGATCGGCAAAGCAATAAACCTGCAAATATCACAGTGCTTGAATCCACCTCTTCCATGAAATACGCATGGTATCTCTGTTTTGGACAAAATGGCATGTCATGATTAGAAGCAAATTTGAGGTAGCATGTAATCTTATCATACTAAAAATTGAAATATCTGCATTGTCGCGCAACTATAGTTGATCACAAACAAACATAGTGCAAAATACTTTACACAAACTCTGTTAGAATAAGTTCTAACTACAGATTTCACATAGCAGCAGGTCATGCCGATACTAATAAAAATGCAGAAACATTTCATACATTAAAGAATAAGCAAGAATCCTACTATTAATAATGAATCAATTACCCCTTTCAAACTAAATATCAAATAAAAATTACTTTGCAATAGTACTAATCAATTATCAATATTAAACCTATTTTGCTATGAATATTGTATGCTCAAATGTAAATAGGAAAAGAAATATTAATGTTCTACATACATTTTTGTCCCTATATTTACCAAAAACAAAAGAATTATGCATGCTTTAGCTTTCCTTCTGGAAAATGCATCTTATATTACTGTTATGTAACCAAACCATAATAGCACAGAAACATAAGAAAAAGCAGATCAGCGACTAGATAATAAGCCACTTTGAGGGGGTAACCTCCCTTTACATCACATAAATAAACAATTCTTGGATGATTCAAATGACAATACCTTCTTGGTATATATACGAGTCTAAAGGGTCAAAATATAATTAAGGCCTACATAAGATTAATAATATAAGGGTTCAACAATAACAATAGTGGGTTTCTATGGGGCACAACAATAACAATATGGGGGCTACACTAGTATTTTTGGGACCTAACATGCCCCTCTCCTTCAAAAAAGTGTCAACAACACTCGAGTAGTTCTGAATGTTGTTGTATGAAATACACATCCAAATGTTATGTAACTAGACCATAATAGCATAGAAACATAAGAAAAAACATATCAACGACTCGATAATAAACCACCTTGAGGGGGCAACCTCCCTTTACATTACATATATGAACAATTCTTGGATGATTCAAATGACAAGACCATTTTGGTATATAGGAGTTATAATTAGGGCCTACATCAGATAAATGAACAATTCTTGGATGAGTCAAAGGACAAGACCTTTTTGATACATTTAGGAGTAATAATTAGGGCCTACATAACAATAATAATGTAATGACTCAACAATAACAATAGTGGGCTTTTAAGGGTCACAACAATAACAATATGGGGGCTATACTAATATTATAGGGACCTAATAATTACATTATTGAACAAACAATACATCAGAGTATACATCACATCATACACATAAATAAGTTGGGCTCAAATTATATAGACTACCCCTCCCTAAAAGGGGAATGAGTGTGATGCAGGAGCATGAGGCTTGAAGACAAAAGGCTTCGAATTTATTCCAAAAATACAAAAAAAGTTTACAAGCAAAGGAGTGGGATCCTTTAGCTGTCAATTTACAAAGTTTTCTAGATAGGATTTGAGCTAGGATTTAGGGATTGAGTGGTTTTGTAATTAATTCAAGTAGTTTAGATTTAGTTGAAATTCTCGAGGAGAATATCAACCAGATTAGATATTGTTAAGATTAGGCAGATTCGATCCAGTGATTAAGGATCTGATTGTTAGAATGAAATGGTATTTATGTAAAGTTTGAATAATTGTAAGGGGATTTTGACTAGTTTTCGCTGATTTGGACGTATAAGATTAAGTTGCAGAAACTGAATCTCTGTGTGTGTAACATGTATAATTGATCAATTTGGGATGTTGCATTCATTCGAATAGTATCTCTGTGTATTATTGATTTTCAGTTTTGGCCTGAAAATTTGGAGTTCTGTATGATCTGGTGTGGTCGCGTTTAATTCCTCTTTCGCCATGTATTAAATTAGATTGAATGTGTTTCGGACCACATAGCTTTAATTAACTAAGCTTCGAATTACAAAGAGTAGAACTCAACCTGGCGGAAGCGCTAAAATCATAGTGAAACAAAGGGTACCCTGACAAATTGTGGTAAACTCGGAAGAAGAGCGAGAGCCATTCGATCTACAAATCTAATAGAACTAACGATCATCGCGAGCCAATAAGCTCGTGCGTTAGTCAAAGAAGAAAAGCGGTTTTATTAAAGAAGCTTTTTATCGGGGGAAGAAAAAGTGGTAAGCGGTCTTTTCGAAATCTAAGCGATTCCATTAATCAACCAACACGTAGCACTTGGTTGGAGAGAGAAAAACACTTTATCAGGCGGGTAAACATCGTGCAAAATCTTCGTCCGATATCGTTGTTAACTGTTGGATCAAGTGTGCGTTGATCAATGGGGGGGGATCACCGATTAGTTTCGTTGATCGGGTGAACCATCAACAGTCGGATTGAAGGGTAAGATCAACGACGGAGAATTAACGCGATAATGTTTGTGAAAAAGCGGACGCGATAAGGCAATAAACCAAAGTTTGAATTCCTTTTGATTCCGTGGCAAATGAAAGGTTTGTCATATTAAGGGTAAAAATTTAATTTGGCTAATTTAGCAGAATAGTCAAGTTTGGAGGTAGATGACTGATAGTCCAAAGGAAAACCAAGAAGAAATTCCACTTGAACTTGCAGAAATCGTTTCTGGATTTGAACGATCATCCATTACACTTGTACCCAGGCCACCATTTGTGGTATCAGAGTAGCCTACTGACACTGAACAGGATCTCAAGGATCAGAAAAAGTGATCAAACATGGCTTTCAGAGTTGGAGGAAGAGGTGGTGGTTGAAGAAGAAGACGACCAGTTGCAAATGCTGAAGTGTTGGAAGCTATGCAACAGACGCAAGCTAGATTAGAAGCAATGAAAATGGGAAGAGATGCAGAGGCTGGAGATGTCAGTGAACCTGAAGTTGGAGTTGCAGAAGATGAGAAACCTGCAGATGAACTCCTGAAATGAGATTCTTTAAGTCAGTATTGAGATCGACATCCAAGCCTAGACTTGAAGTTTCAATCTACACAGGAAGCTTAAGCCTTGAGGAATTGATAGACTGGATAAATGACATGGAGAAATTCTTCGATTATGAAGAAATAGAAGAAGGAAAGAAGGTGAAGTTTGTTGTCAGAAAACTGAAGGGACATGCAGCACTTTGGTGGGATTGAGTGCAGGTAGAAAGAAGAATACTTGGCAAACAACCAATTAAGAATTGGAATAGGATGGTGGCGAAACTGAAATGTAAGTTTTTGCCAAGTGATTATCAGCAAACATTATGTCAATTTCATTGAAATTTCCCCCCTTTGTCAGCTGAAATGAGAGACAATCTTATTCAAATTATTTCTGAACTCCCCCCCTTCAGGTGTAGGAGTGTTTCACTAGTGTCTCCCTCGTTCAACTGCACGAGAGTACCATCTTCATTTTCACTGTTGGTTGCATTACGTGTGATTGAATTCGATTGTAAAACTTATACAATCTGCTGACCGTAGCTGACCATTCCTAGGGATCAATCCATGAATAATTTATCTTCAATCTGGTTGATTGATGTTGTTTGCTGCATTGTGCTAATGAATTTCTTCCCATGGCTTGATGATTGGTTTGGAAGAAAGTTGAACTGGATCAGGGACCACTTCGACACTTGAAGTTGGTTGGATCAGTGACTTGGAATCAACATCTTTATCTTCATCTGTATGGATGAAAGACTTGGAAACATCACTCTTCTGTTGCAACTCATCTCTTTGAAGTTGCGACTCCAGTTGAAGAAACTCAATCATTTCATGTGCATGTTGAAGATGCACTTGAATAGCAACAAGAGTTGCTTTGCTGATTTGTACCATACCTTCATTAGTTGAGAGGATCAAATTGTTAAGAATCTTTAACCACTGAATGCTTATCGCCATGTGAACTTGTTGGAACTCACGCTCACTTGCTTTTAATACTTGCTGGAATTGTAGAACTCGCTCGCTTGATGTTTGATTGATTGTTGCAAGCTCACTTGACCTTGTTTTAACAATTGATTGTTTGAACTCACACTTGATTGCTTTCACACTCGCTTGCTTGGTTGTTTAAATGACATGCTCGCTTGCTTTGTTGTTTGAATGACACGCTCGCTTGCTTTGTTGCTTATTGCTCACTTGAAGAATAGAATACTAGAATTCACACTCGTTTGATGATGATTGCTTTCTAGATGGCTTGCTTGAACTTGCGTGATTGATTACTAACACGTTGTACTTTCTTGAATGTACTCACTGAATGTACTGAAAAAAAAAAAAAAAAAAAAAAAAAAAAAAAAAAAAAAGGAAGGGTGTCGAACACTGTCAAAAATGCACCCAAGAGATAAATGACAAGTTCAATCTTGATGACTCAATTGAAGACTTACTTGACTTAATGTATTCACCTTAACAATTCAAATTAGGGTGTCGGTTACAACCGAGAATGCACCCGTACAATTCAGTTAAAAATTGTGTATTTGCAAGTGATACAAAAAGTGTTGATGATGTGGATGTTGTCTCGGCTTGAAATGCTTGATTTTGTAGCGTCCTTAACTTGATTCTTTTGATTACATGATGTGAAATGTGCTTGCTTGGAAGATCATCTTATCAAGTTGATGATGTGACGCTTTGTGCTTGTGTACTTAAGCTTGATTACAGGAGCTTGATTAAGCATTCTTATACTTAAGCTTTCTTATGTGCATGTAGTTGTTTAAGCATAATACAAAGAGATAATTTGAACACAAGTCATGCACACGCATTCATTACACACGATGTACCTAAGATCCCCTTATTCAATTTCGGGCAGATCTAGGACACAAGCACCACAAAAAAATTATGATTTTATTAATTACTGGAGTACATCATTCTTCAATGTCACAACTTTGTCGTGGAAACTTCTCAATGAGAATGTCACACTTGCAAACTTTTGGAAGCAAATTGTCTTCAAAAACTGTGTGCACTGGTTCAATCGCTCTCAAAGTAAAATATTACTTTGGATTACAATAATGACTTTTTCTTTTAAAAATATTCCCTTATCACTCCAAATTTACAAAATATACACCTTATGACTCCACAAAAATCACTTATTACTCCATTACATAAAGAATTACAAATAGTCCTTATCTCTCCAAAATGTACAAAAATCACTTCTTGCTTCTCACTCCAAAAAAAACTTATCGCTCCAAAAATAAAATACCTATAGCTCCAAAATAAAAATTTTACATTCCAATAATGAGCTTTATCTTCAAAAACTCCCATTTCAAATAATTTCATGAAGTTACTTTTTGAATGAAGTGAATTGAAAAGTGAACTTTTATGGATTCACTTTAAAAATGAAAGATCTCCTGACAAATCAGAGATATTGCTCTGCAATACTAGAAGATGTAGAATTTCTTCTTGGCCAAGCTTAGGATTCAATCTCGTTGCCATTGATCTAAAGCTCTTGCACTTTACAACTGGTTGCAGAGGTGAAATGGGGACATGTTTGGCACTGTGGATAGGGATTGACCTTTTATTGGTGTCACTGCAGGGAAACAATGCAGTTGTCGCTGCATATGAGTTCAAAGTTGGGGGACTGGATGCATGGGCCCTCCCCACAGGTGGAAAAACAAATATATACCCCGTGAGGATTCAGTAATTCGAGTCACTAAGGCAGCATATATCGGGTGTGATATATCAAATCCAATAGCAAATGATCACCAGCGTTCTCCTTCCACGACTTCTGAAGCTCAAAACATTTAAAATCCTTGTCCAAAATCCCCAACCTCTTGGTGTTGTGGTCCGCAAGCAGAATACAGTACTGAAAACTAAAAACTAAAATAACAGCAACAGATATAGATAAATGCCAAAGCTATTTTAAAAGGAGAAGGGAAACTAGCAGATTTGGCATATCGAGCCAATGCACCGATCCATACCAGAAAGATCAAATAGTGAACCCATAAAAGAGAAGGTTGGTGGCGAAGCAAAACTAAAGGATTTTGTGCTTTCTGAGGATGTGGACTCAGACAAAAACACTCTTCTTTTCCAATTACCATGCGAGGATGACGAAATCGCCACGAGGGAGCGTAATGGGGCCTAAGAAAAGTTCTTGGGTATGGCCGACATTGTACAGTTACATCATCTCTTGACGATGGAACAATAAAATAAAACAAAAACACAAGCAGAATGAGAACTTATCCATGTGGGCAGCTCGGAACCGAGTCGGAGCTCATCCCCTACATTTTTATCTCCTTCCACCGTATATTCGTTTAATCCTCACGCGAAACTCTCGTGTGCTCCCCACGGTGCAGTTCTTCTGTTAAGTACGTTGGCTGCAATTTAAACAAAAGGAGAAATACGCCACAAATACAATATGCTCAATGATTTGAGGATCTTCGAGATCTCATTGAACTAGATTAGAATTGTCGTCCTTCAAATGTCTGACAGAATTGCCAATCAATCATTTGTTGATCAATTGAATGGAGTTTTCCAAGACTTTGTTGAGATGGAATATCCTCCTCACATCAACTGCATTACTGGAGCTCTGATACCAATTGAAGAAAACTAACAAACTAAATAATACACACTCACACTCATAAAATAAATATCAGAAATATAGAAAAACCAGACATGGCGGAAAAGGCCTCAGCATTACAGCATTCCTCACATTCTCATTATTAATCAATCCAATGTACAAAGAATGATAATAGTACAAATAAATACATGAGGAAGTTGGTCTCAAGATAGTACGTCTATCTTGGACACTATGGTTGAGAAAATATCTCAACAACACACTAATCTAGGAGACTAACTTGTTGGAGAGAATCTCTCAACCAACTAAGCCTAAATAGACTCCTAACCATGAGGAACAAACTCAATCTAGAAAGGTAGGATTAAATCCTAACTTTCATGATTTTAATTAATTTAATTATTTGGACTTAGAATTGTTTTTAATGTGAGAGTGAGGCTAACACATTATTTAGACAGATGCAGAACCTTAGACAAAGGTCTATGACAGTAAAGGAATACACAAAGGAATTCTACAAAGTGAGTATAAGAACAGGACAAATCCAAGACACAGATGAGAAGGTTGCAAGATATGTGAATGGTCTTAGAATCGACATTCAAAATGAGATAAGTGTACTGTCTCCTAAAACAGTAGAAGAGGCTTATCAAATGGTACTGAAGGCTGAAGAAAAACTCATGAGGGAGCAGTCTGCCAGAAATAGGGGTACTTTCCGAGGAAGGGGAAGTCAAGGTGGTAGAGGAAGATCTACAGCACCTAGAGATGGAGCTAGCAGCAGCTCAAGTCAGCATGCACCCACAAGAGGTGATGCAAGTGGTAGAGGGAGTTTTTCCAGAGGAAGAGGAGGCAAAGGTAGAGGAAGAGAAATCAGATGTTACAGATGTAACAAGCAAGGACACAGAGCTTATGAGTGCCCAGAAAATATAGGAATGAATCAGAGGAATGCAATTGTTGCAAAAACTGAAGATGAAGCAATAAAGGTAATAGATGAAGAGAATGTACTAGAGAAAGGGGAATCTTTGGTAGGCAACAAAATTTTGTTAAAAACTGCTAAGGAAATTATTGAACTAACACAGAGAAAAACCTTGTTCAGAACTGTGTGTAAGGTTCAAGGGAAGTGTTGTCAGATGATAATAGACAATGGTAGTACAGATAATCTGGTCTCCACAGAAGTGGTAGAGAGGTTGAAATTGAAAACAAAGAAACATCCAACACCTTACAAGGTGTCATGGCTTCAAAAGGGATATCAGTTGGTAATGAATGAGCAATGTGAAGTGGAGTTGCAGTTGGGGAAGTATAAAGACAAAATTATGTGTGATGTGATGCCTATGGATGTGTGTCACATATTGTTGGGTAGACCTTGGCAATATGACAGAGGAGTTATGCATGATGGAAAGAAGAACACATACAATTTAGCAAAGATGGTGTCAATCATACATTATTGCCAATGGAAGAAGAGATGCATCAAAGAAACCTGATCCAAAGACCCGTTTGCTAAGTGGAAAGGAGTACTTGCAACAGATGGAAGAAGATGAGGTAAGTTTTGCATTAGTTTGCAAACCCAAGTTAATAATTACTTCCACAAAACTTTCTGATTTACCAATTGAAATTCAAGAGACGCTGGACAGTTATTGTGATATCATTGTGGATGATTTCCCTGATGAGTTACCACCCATTAGAAAAATCAGGCATCACATAGATTTGATTCCAGGAGCAAATCTACCTAATAAAGCAGCTTACAGGATGACCCCTACAGAGAATGAAGAGATCAGGAAACAGGTTCAGGTACTGTTAGACAAGGGACTGATTAGAGAGAGTTTGAGCCCTTGTGCAGTGCCAATAGTGTTGAGCCCAAAGAAAGATGGAGGCTGGAGAATGTGCATTGATTCAAGAGCAATCAATAAGATAACAATCAGGTACATATTTCCTTTACCTAGAATCGAAGATTTGATGGATTGTTTGAGTGGAGCTAGATATTTTACAAAATTAGATTTAAAAAGTGGTTATCATCATATCAGAATTAGAGAGGGAGATGAGTGGAAAATTGCTTTTAAGACAAATGAAGGATTGTATGAATGGATGGTAATGCCTTTTGAATTGTCGAATGCCTCTAGTACATTTATGAGGCTCATGAATGAATTTCTGAAGGAATTTATTGGCAAATTTGTAACAGTATATCTGGATGATATATTAGTTTATAGCAGATCTAAGGAGGAGCATATGAGACATCTGAATTGTGTCTTACAGAGGCTACAACAAGAGAAGTTACTGTTAAATTTAAAGAAATGTTCATTCATGAAGGAAGAATTGGTATATTTGGGCTTTGTTGTTTCTACTGATGGGTTAAAGATGGATCCAGAGAAGATCAAGGCTTTGATGGAGTGGCCTTCACCAAGAAGTGTCTTTGAGGTAAGAAGTTTTCACGGTCTTGCTAGTTTTTATAGGAAATTCATAAGGAAATTTATTAAGATTAATGCTTCAATTATTGACATAATAAAGAAGGACAGACAACCATTTAAATGGACTGCTGAAGCAATGTGGTCATTTTGATAACGATATTATTTGCAATGTAAACACCTGTCCATGCCTTATAACATATGCATCAATATATTCAAAATTTATTGTATTGAAATAATAGTTCCTTGTTACCATTTATGAGATTGATCTTTTAAATTCATATAACATATTTGGCTATGTCTAGTTAGTGTATCAACAAGTTGGTTTTCGTATTAAGTAATAAAGTGTTGTCATTCTTTTATTTCCATCTCATCAATCATGTTGATATGCAAAAATAAAATAAAATTATAGATATCTTATCCATAACATAATTCATAATTCAGATTTCACAGCAATGTTAATCAAATACTAGACTTCATATTAGTATCCATCTTCCAGCAATGTTGAGCAAATAACATAATTTATATTGGTATCCATGTACCAGCAAAGTGAAATAAAATTCATTTTTTTACAAGTAATAGTTCAAAATGATGGTCTTAAGTATCCAACTAAAATAAAGTAAATATATACAAAATAAGGTTCTAAGCTCCTCAAAATCAACACACATGAATATAATACTAACACATAAATAAATAATAAATAATACTAACACAAATGTTTAAGATGGGGGCAAATTTATCTGAACACCATCTTACTGTGATAAGAAAAATAAACATAACACAATTTTATTGCCTTGAGAAAAAGAAATCTAGTGAATTCTGATTGATTTGGAGATACCCAATCCCATGGTTGTGCAAAACTATGACTAGATGGATTTTCTAGATAAAAGGAAAGTACTAACGCTAAGATATATAGGTATTAAAGTAATATATTTAAAATACAATAATATATGAAATATAAGGCATTAATACACTTATCATTTATTAATTACTAATATATTTTACTGGTGTTAATACGTGTAATAAGTGTAGTTAATGACTTCTCATACTTGACTTATCAATAATGATGTTATTGTTCCATATTTCATTAATCCACTTGGGATTACTAACAATAATGCCCTTCCAAGTTTATTACAAGGGAGATTGCGATGGTAGTTTAGCCACGGGTTCAAGGTGGTTTCAACCCTCCTCCAAATGGGGAGAAATGGTTTTGATTGGTCAGTGCAACCAACAAGTGGTTTGAACTTTTCGTCCTCATCTATTGTGTTAAACTTTGGACAGTTGTTGGTGCGGAAATGAACGATTGGTCCACCTGTATACTACCTTTTGCATACACATTCCAAAGCAAAGGACTACTACCAAGTCGTGTCCCGGCTCGACACACCCATGGTCACCTATTTCATATTGAAGCAGTTATTTCCATGCCACAAATAAGTAGTGTATTGCAGATGGCATCAAATTTTAAATTAAAATTGCTCAGGAAAATAAAAATTACAATTTCAATAAACTATAAGCCACGCGCCTTACGGCGACGATCCTTCTAGACAAGATAGCGTAGTTCAGCACGCATGTCCAAGAATATATCAAAAGAATGTTAAAGTTGCCTTGAATCTTAATCACCTTCATCTCAACATAACGCTAGCAATTCCATTGTCAAATAGCTGATTTGTTTTTATTCTTTCTATACAACGCCAATACAAACAAACAAATGTTCCATTTTTAACATCGAGAATTAAATTTTATTCGCCACTTTTACTGTGTGAACAGATTTGATAGTAATACCTCCCGAAAGAGACAGAGGAAACTTCGTAGCTGTACAGGGCTTTTCAATTTTATTAAAGCGTAGGGTCCAAATACTTCTCACTGCCCGAGCATCGCTCATCATAATTTTCTGTGTCATGGTGCAACAAGAAGAATAACATCTCAGTGACATCTAACTTCATTAATGCAAACAGAGTCAGTGATGCAAAACAGACACAAGATTGTGTAGGGAAGGGCAGTCAGAGATGTGATAGAGCTTTGTAGAAGCATAAATGTTAAATACACTAATGTCAAGGAAATTCTAGATTGCTACATACAACTTGATTTGAAATGGAGGAAAGCTCGGATTGGCAACCAAAAGTTCTACTGTAGAGAGACAAGTTATTGAAGATATTGTTAAAGATGTCGACAACAAAAATTTCAGTTTTTCAAACTAGCTTTCTTATACAGCTAAAGCAAAGGCTTGATTTAATGGGGCTATTTTATAACCAAAATTATTTTTTTCCCTAAGGTCCCAAAGGGTTTGAGACAAACTTTGATACCAAAATGTGGAGGCCTAAATTCAGAATTTAGCAGGGTTTAACAAAATTATGCTCAGAATATACCAGTGTATGTGTAATTTTAAAACAAAATTTGTCAATTTACTATAGAGTACCTACCTTGGATTTTGTGTTTGAAGACGTTTCTGATCCGCCGTGGCTCTCGCTCTCGCTCTCGTTACCAAAATACCAAAACCTACCTGCGAAATTGGGCACAATCTCGGTACCCAATGCCGAAATACTTCAAAGTTGAAGTAATATGGCATGCCCAAAAGCTTCAAGAACAATCAAGGCTTCTCTTTGTCTGTGGCTCTTTGTTGTAAATTCCTCCTCCCCTTCGAAGCAAACTCCCTTTTCTTATATAGGGCCCCCATATGTTTCAGGGTGGTGATTTCTCGTTCCAAATTCCTCTAGCAAAGGGTTCAGTGATAAGTTTTGGCTTATGGCTGAACAGGCATCCACCACTTGTGTCTATGATTGACAGCGTTCTCTTTTAAACTCTTATAATATTTATAGACCATATATGCTATGTGCCTTATATTGTGTTCATAATATGGATTTGGTTAAGTTTGCATCGGGGTATTTTATGTTTTATTATCTCTTAATTAATATTTATTTCCTTTAATTCCTTTGAATTGTATTTAATATAAAATTTCATTAATATAATTAATAATTATCAATAATTAATACATTATTTAGTTAACATAATTAATAATATTATAGTTACCCTTTTATTTTGTAAAATACTTTGAATTTACTTTTATTCTGAATAATATGTTAATTATGGTGGTATATATAGCAAGTCATCCACCTTAATACGTTTATTATATTCTGGCAAGTTTAGGTATTTACTTAGTATGTCAATAATTCATTCACTGGATTTTTCATAAATGGTTAGCACATATACTAATGTAGTGCATGCGATACATGCATCTGTAGCTATCATATGCATGTCTCATATACATGTTAATATTCACATTCTGTTTGTAAATTGTAGGTGGGTCATTACATGAATCCAACAGATGATTGGCACCTCAAAGCACCCCCAGACGCTAAAATGTTGAGCTCCTCTTGCTTGGTGTTGGAGATTCTTGATGATGTACCTAGCAGACCCAACATGCCTCCAAGCTGGCATTAACACTATTTGATGGGTATGACTTGATCCAAAGTTCAGATGAAGATAGTCATCCCTGGGATGACAAGGGAGAGCTTGTACTACCACTTGGGGCCAACACCTGAGAGAGATGATGCCATGTCAACCTTCTAGCCCTCGAGAAGGTGATGTAGGGCACCCAGAGCATGGTATTGACACTTGGAGGTATTTTGAGGTACTTCTTGAGGGCCTCCCCTCAAGGATTAGAATTGATTACAGTGATGGGACATACCACTAGCCCTTCCATGTACTTTTACAACATTTATTACCCAAAAAGGGCATGAGAACATGCTTCCAGAGGATTATTGACCCACACATTTGGGATTTTATGGCATAGTTTTATTTTTTGAACTATGGGTTTGGTTTGTGACCCCTTATCGTGATGAACACCAAAATTAAGCTTGTTTTAGGGTTTGTAGGCTAATTTTATTTCTGTAAAAGTAAGATAACTCACCAATCATCAACATTTTGAACCCTATTGACATATTTTGAGCAAACTCATGGCTCATCTCATCATCATTGCTAGCAAAAATCAAATCATCAACATAGACAAGAGTGACTAATAATTTATTCTTGTCCATCTTCATGTATAGATTACTTCCTGCCACCCACTTTTTGAAGCCTTGTTGTTGTCGATAGTGATCCAATCATGCATACGAAGCCCTAGGAGCTTGTTTCAACCCATATAATGCCTTTTTCAACTTCATACAAAGTCTTTTCCTTCTGCTAGATCAAACCCTTTTGGTTGCTCCATGTAGACTTCTTCCTTGAGTTCCCCATTCAAAAATGTTGATTTTACGTCCATTTGATAGATTGTGAATCATTTTGAGCAAGCAAATGCCAAGAACATCCTTATAGCTTCCATACGAGCTACCGGTGCAAAGGTTTCTTCAAAGTCGATTCCTTCAATTTGTGAATAACCTTTACAAATAGGCCTTGCCTTATTTCTGATGATTTGTCAATCTTCATTCATTTTGTTTTTGAACACCCATTTGGTTCCAATTATATTTTTATCTTTTGGACGAGATACCAGCTCCCATGTCTCATTCTTCTCGATTTGAGACATTTCTTCTTCCATGGCTTCCACCCAATTAGGATCCTTACTTGCTTGAGTAAAAGTTTCTGGTTCTATCATAGATAGGAGAGCAACATCATTTTTCCTTGGTGTACTTGTCATCCTTCTTTGGGTTTGTATTCACTCATCTACATTGCCAATAATCTACTCTTCAGGATAATGTTTTTGGAGGAATTTTACTTTTGAAGGAGTTTGAGATGGTTCTTTTTGTTTTTCTTGATATTTTTCCTCTTTTTCAAGTTCTTCGTTTTCTTCAATGAGGGGGTCGACTTCATGATCTTCAATTTCCTTTTCTGGAAGGGCTTCATCGATCTTCACATCAATGCTTTTCACTATTTTCTGTAGTCGATTATTGTAGCATTTGTAAGCTTTGCTCCTAGTAGAATATCCAAGGAATATTCCGTCGTTAACCCGAGAATCAAATTTTCCTGGTGAGTCATCATTGATCTTTATGAAGCATTTGCTTCCAAAAATCCTGAAGTATTTTACTGAAGCAGGTCTTCCTTTCCATAATTCATGAGTCTTCTCATCATATGGTCTTAGTTGAGTTCGATTCAAGGTATAAACTGATGTCCCGGCTGCTTCTCTCCAAAATTTTGGCTACAAGTCAGCTGCTAGTAACATTGTCCTTGCCATTTCTTGAACAGTTCGGTTTCTTCTTTCAACTACCCCATTTTGCTTGGGTGTTCTAGCAGCAGAGAATTCTCTTTCGTTTCCATGTACTTTATAGAATTCATCAAATTCTTTTGATTTGAATTCTCCCCCTCTATCTATTCTAAGACATTTAATCTTTAGAATTCTTTTCATTTTCTACGAGAGCTTTAAGATTCTTCAAACATTCAAATGCTTCAGATTTATATTTTATGATATATACCCACATCATTCTAGTATAGACATCAACAAATAAAGCAAAGTACCTTTCACCTTGGAGCGCTAGAGTTCTAGTTGGCCCACATAAATCAGCATGAATGATCTCCAAAGGTTTTGATGTTGAGAACTCCTTAGTCTTGTGGCTAGTTCTAGTTTGCTTACCATGTTGACATGGGCCACATACAGCTTGATTTGGTTTGAACATCTTTGGAATGTCCCTTACTGCATTAATTTTGCTAATATTGATCAAGTTATCAAAACTTATATGCCCCAATCGCTTGTGCCATAACCAACTTTCATCTGTTTGACTCAAGTAACATTTATCTTCATGGATTTTTCTCAGGACGTAAACGTTATCTGGTGTTCTTACTCCTTTAGCCACAAGTTCTCCTGAGGATGAGTTTCTTATTTCACAATCTTTGGTGCTAAAGACAACATTATGTCCTTGGTCACAAATTTGGCTAACACTCGAGAGATTGTGTTTGAGTCCTTCTACCAGCAAAACATTTTGAGCCTTTCCTTTCCATTAACAAGGGCAACGGTCCCTTTTCCAGTGATTTTAGCAGATCCACTTCCAAAGGATGCACTTCCATCCTTATTGTTCAATGAGACAAACTTCTTTTTGTCACCTGTCATATGTCTAGAGCACCCACTGTCCACAAACCAATGGTTTTCATCACTATGAGCACATAGAGCTAGGTCACATTTATCCGTATTAAGATTCTCCCTTCTTGCTTCTCTTCTTTTGAGTGGACAATTTTGTTCGTTACGTCCATAATCATTACATAATGAGAAAATTGGATCAAACTTGGTCAAAGGATCAAAGGAGTTATAGGTCTTGATTTGTCCTTGCTCTTTGAGACCACGTGGTTTATTTGTTTGACCCTTCATTCTTGGTGTTTCATTCTTACGAGCCATGCAATGTTTAACTTGATGACCAAAATTTTTACAATAATAACAATACCCAAAAAAATAGTTTGGTACCTGTTGTAATAGCCATGACTTGATCAACATTCTTCCTTGGAGTTACTCTTTCTTCATTCTTTGGATTTGAGATGGGACATTGATGAGATGACTTTTCTTCTTTTGGATTGCTAGAAAATATGTCGGCATAGCTTCTTGCATTATCCTTAGTACTTGATGATTCTCCTTTAAAACCAATCTCGGATTTGTCATATTGAGGTTTTTGAGCATTAAGGATATTATCAAGTGTTTGAGAGCTTTGCCAACTCTTTTTCACTTGCTCCAATTCCTTCCTTAGAGATACTATTTCAGCGTCACGATTTTCACAGATTTCTTCCTTTTCTTTTAGCTTATTTTTCAAGAGGTCTTCCCTTCTTTTTGCTTCCTCCTTTTCTACCTTGAGACAAATAATCCTATTTCGTAATTTCTCATTTTCTTCAATGGCACTTATTAACAATTCATCTACATTTCCTTCTAGTCCTGGATCATCATCATTTGTGAATGCCATGAACAATACTTCTTGGCTTCCAGCATAGTTATTTTCTTCATCTGATTCATCATTACCTCCTTTGTGATGAGGGAAATTTTTGGTTGATTTCTTCTTGATGATTACAAATTCATCTTCATCAAACTCATCTTGCTTATAAAAGAAAATCTTCTTATTAAACCCTTTCTCTTTGTATACCATCCTTTTATAATCTTCCTCATCATCATTATCATGTTTACAAGGACATTTCGCAGCATGATGACCTATTCTTCCACAATTGAAACAAATAAGAGGGTACTTACCCTTTAGCTTGGATCCCTTCTTGAGTCTTCGTACAAATTGTGCTAATTCAGTTTCAGCATCAGAGTCATCGCTGCTGGTATTCCATCCTTCTCTTCCTCTTGTTGATTTTGAGGCTTTGAATGCTGCTTCTTTGGAATTTGGATTATTTTCCTCATTTCATAGGCAGTGAGAATTCCATGAAGTTCATCCAATCTTGAGGGTGTCTAGATCCTTCACTTATTCTATAGCACTTACTTTGGAGTCAAATATGTCAGGAAGAGATCTCAGAATTTTTTGAACAACTGTACTCTCTTAAAAATTTTCTCCTAATCCTTTAAGGGAGTTGACAACTTCAGTCACATAGAGAAGGTATGATGCAATATCTCCTCTGTCCTCCGTTTTAAGACTTTCGAATTGTCTTCTATGAGTTTGAAGCTTTGCCTTTTTAATTTTAGAATCCCCATCATATAAGGCAATCAACTTGTCCCATACTTCTTTGGCCGAGTCACAATTCATGACTTTTGTAAATTCAGAGTCAGTGATTCCACTAGTGATGGAATTTAAAGCTTTGGCATTTGCAATGTAAGATTTCCTTTCATCTTGATCAATTGGAAGAGTGGAAGGAGCATTGTACCCATTCAAAACAGAATGGCAAACTTCAGGTCCAAGGGACATTAAGTAGTGGGACATTCTTTTCTTCCAAAAACCAAAATTTGTGCCATCGAATAAAGGAAGCCTTCCTAACACATCTTGATTTTCATTGTGACTAATAATCCTTCTTCCAGCTGTTAGGCTAATTATGAAGAAGTTGGCTCTGATACTAATTGTTGGAAATACTGAGAGGGAGTTGAATCGGTATTTCTTTTCAATTGTTATTATGTCTAGTTGGATTCTACACAATTAAAATCAGAGAAATGAATGATCTTATTATAGAAACAAGGAGGATAACAATCGTTTTATCATATGAAAGAGTACAAAACCAACGTATTGCCAAGCACCAACTTGGACTTAATGAGGCTCCGACCTCTAAGGCTTCGACCCTACCTTCTCCAAGGCACCAACCTTGTTTTATGGGCACCTACCCGAAGGACACCAATCTTTCCTTCCTTAGGCCTCCACCACTGCCTGCATATGTCTTCACTAGATAGCTATAGTAAAACTTGATGATGCCACCATAGTCATTCCATTTATGAATCACTGAACCTATAAAGCCTGTAAATAATTAAACAACTATTTACCCTGAACAGATTATGAAATCTCCATGAACTTGTTATACAATTTAACAAAATTTCATGTACCAAATTGATTGATTTGATGAGAAGGACCTACCTGGTTTCCTGCGGATGAAGAGGCTACAGTTTCCTACGGATGAAGTGGCTTCAGATTTGCTCCAGCTTTCACTCCCGTTACCAAAAGACCATAACCACCTAGCCAAACTAAGTACAACCTAGGTACTCAGTCCAGATTGCTACTCAATTGTTGCAATCTGTTCCCCCGTGCCCAAAAACTTCAGAACAACCAAGGCTCCGTCCTTACTGTTGATCACTTCGTGTTACTGTACTTCCTCCAACCGCCCTTTCAATATTTGTTTCTTCCTCCCCGCCCTCACCCCCATCCCCCCTTTTCCTCCAACCGTCCCTTCCTTCTTATAAGTCTTCGTTCACCGACTTCCTCCATCTCCGTGTCCAAATTATGATACGTGTTGATTTTATAAACAATATCTGATTTGATTTTATTCGAATATCTTAATTTGATTTAATAAGTTTATTTATTTATTTTAATGATTTAATTTAATTTATTTAATTTTTAATTTGTAATTTAATTAATTTTATTTAATTTCATAAATTTTAATTTACTATAGGTGGGTCATTACAGAACCCTCAAAGTACTGAACTGTATCTGAGATGCTATTCTCGGTGTTGTAGCTATCTGCTCCACTGATAATCTGAATATTCTTTCACATCTAGAAGTTCCAGTTATGAGTCAACAATGTTGCAATCAAAATCCGGTCCTAGAATGTAAATTTGAGCCTTCACTGGTCTAGCAAGAATATACATGTATATAACTACAGGACCAAGCCTTTTCGGCCTCCTCCACAAGTTGGTTCTTTATCCGAGCTCTCCACAGAAAAACTATAAGATTGTCCTTCACATATCCGAGCCACAGTCAAGTGTAATATAGGTCCGAGTGTTGAGCACTATTATTCAGATCACAGGTCCAAGAGTATGTTGATGTCTTAGACCGAGCCTGTAGCTGCCTGCAAGAAATTCTCTTTCTCCAAATTGTTCTGAGCCTTATCCAGTCACATGTCTGAATGTCTGTGCATAAACCCGAGGTTCTTTGACCAGGACTGTAGCTCCTGTGCCTAAGTCAGAGGAACTGTGGTGTGACTGTCGTTTGGTCCGAAGTTCTGAGGTTCTGTGGCTGCCTGTGGTGATATCTGGGCTATTACCGCTGTCACAGAAGTCCTTCAAGCATATCCAAGTGCCTTAATACTTGGTAGTGTTGTCTCTCTGTAGTCCGAGCTGTAAGGTAGCAAAGGTCACAGTCTGAAGTGAGCTAATACCTTGCCGCAGATGTATGTTCTGTAATAGCCCAAAATAACACCATCTTGCCACAGTCTGAGGGCTAAACTGCCTGATCTGAAGGTGCAGGACCTAGCTTGAATGTCTGCCCAGTCCGAGAGAGTAACAGCCTTAGTCCAGGTTTATTCTTCAACCAACAGTCCAGAAAAAATAGATTGATTTGTGCCCTTAAACCCTTTTGTCTAAGTTCACGAGTTGTGAACTACTTTCCTTCCTTTCTGCGTTGTATTTCAGATGATTCAGTGGTCAAAGTGATGTCTGAGTCATCCTATATATAGTGTTTTTATTTGGTGCTAAAGTGAAGAGATATGACTCTTGTAGGCAGGCCAATATGAAGGCCAAATGCAGGTCGGCTTCATAATTGAATAATTACACTTCGACTTAAAAATTCGATTTCTCGCTAACCACTGGGAATTTCAAAGCGTGTAAGCGCTCGTTTGAAAGAGGAAACAATTCTCTTTTAGATAGTCTATAGTTCATTTTGAGAGGATGTCTTCAAGGTGCCCATATTTAATTGTTTTGTTGACTGTGCATGAATTTTTGTGCAAACAATCCTTGTCATAGTGTGTCATGTCAACATGCCTCCAAGTTTTCTATGTGAGCCTTGGTGACTTCCAGCCATGATATTTCATCAATGACGATTATTGACCAACAACTCCAACCACTATAAATAGGCAACTCGGCCTAATCTCAGAATGCAGAAATTTCAAAGCAGAATTTCGGTAGGGGTCTATAGTTAGAGAAGTGTGAGGTACAGGAGAGTCTGCAGTTAGAGAAGTGTGAGGTACAGCCAGTCTGAAGCAAAAGGTGAAGTGAAGTACAGCAGAGGAAAGAGGAGTATAATCTGAGCTCCTCTCTGATTTGTTTCTGAGTTTATGTTCACCTCCACCGAGTTTACTTGTAGCAAAAGAAGAGGAGCACAGTCCGAGTTTATTTGCAGCAGAAGGAAGGTTGAAACAAGAAGGTACAGTCTAGAAGGAAGCCGAGACAAAAAGAAGGTCAAGTCTAGAAGGAAGGTCGAAGGTTTGAAGCTGAATAAGGTCGAAAAAAGAAAAAGGAGCCAAGAAAAGGAAAAAGAGCAGAAGGTTGATTGTCGTTATCAAAGGATCTCATCAAGAGAACTTCTGTTTTGGTCTTGGAGTGGCAACTAGGTCAAGGGTCTTGGTCTTGGTATTCGTCAATTGGAATCTCTATGAGAAGAATTTGATCTGGTTTTTCAAAGATTTTGGCCCTGGCTGATAGCCTATATTCCGTGTCTCATATCTCTTTATGGTCTATGCATTGGTAGTTGTTTGATGAAGAAGAACACTAATAGCTTAAGCAAAAGAGGACTCTAATCTAAAGAAATAAATAGTACTCACAAGCAGCTAAGTCACAGGACACGTCCCCCAGGGTCCCGTGTCCCGTATTTTACGTATTGGACACGAAAACGGCCCTAATACGTGTCAAATACGATTTTCAACGTGTCATGAAAACTTGAATACGTATTCTACATTTTCCTTTGTGTCCTAAATTTCGAATACGCATATTTGGTTTGTAAAATACATTGCCCTAACGTATTTCGACATGTTGAATACGTACTGCGAAAAAAACATAATTTAAAGCCTACCTAGTTTCAACGTTGTTATTTTTCAACGCTGCAATAGATGACCAAACAGCAAACACCATCAAAGATTTTATAACTCAGTTATCTCATTCATTTCAATATCACAAAATACAAAACCTTCTATATCAGATTATCTACTCTTATTTAATTTTGACCTTATCTAATGTAATCCTAACTAATCTTGATTAACTATTGACAGTTGTGCAGCGTGCTTGTGCTTCTACCTAGTTTCACATATAGAATGTTAATTAATTGCAATTCAAGCAAGTTGTATGCACCTCTGATTTCATCAAGATTGCAGTCACTAGATTTACCTGACTAAATCTCTAAATTTGAAACTCCAGCAAATTAGCCTCTCTTCTAAAATGGAAATCCGAAAGTGATATGTTACATCAGTTGAAAACTCACAAGTTAATACTAAAAAGATGAAAGTAAAAAAGAATGATCTTGAGACTCTAGTAATCCTTGCATGAACCTAAATTGTAATTGGGCCTTCAAATTGTCTCAACAAACAGTGATGAAATCCATTGAAAAAAATCAAGTGAAGGTGTGATAGAAATAGTTATACTGAAGTGCCCTTTGGGGTAAAGGTCCTGACTCCTAAGGGGGCAACAACTATTCATACTGGGTGTGTTTGCAATCCATGAAAGCCACTTACTGATAAACCTAAAATTTCATAACTGGAATACCCTTTGCAAATTGTGCATTGCATAGCCAAGGGTTGACACGTAACTTAAAAGAGGGAGGGGGCTCCATCAAATTTCCAGTGCTAACCAAAGAATTGACACTCAAAGGAGAGTATTAGGAAGGATTTCAAGAAATTTAGACAAACAATTATGTTTTAAATGAAATATTGCCTAGACTAGATTGTCTATCTATTTTTCATGCTTTATTTGGAATTTGAATCTTAATAATTTCGAATTGGAAATCTTAATATTTCGAATTGGTAACTTCAGTTGGTATTTAAATAT
>APFE031696250.1:0-17745 GCA_000404065.3 Pinus taeda | reverse complement strand
TGTCCTGTTTCCAGGTCGATGCTTTTCGTATTGAATACTCGTATTTACGTGTCCTCCGTGTCTCGTGTCCTCTTGTCATGTGACTTAGACAAGCAGTTACTAATAGAAGAGAAATCACTTAATATCGATGCCCTAGATTTCTCAACATGGTATCAGAGCTAAGGTAACTAAGTCAAGGAAAGGCGTCTTATCAAGAACACTCAAGGATCAAATCTCGAGGAAGGCATCAAAGCGAAGATCATCTTGAAGTCAAGAAGTCTACAAAGAAGTATTAAGATCATCAAGACCAAAACCCTACATCTACTCAAGATTAAGTGTTTTGAAGAATATTCATCCAAAGGAAGCTATATCAAAAGGCGGTGTCATCAAGACTCTCTCTCGTTGAAACAAGTTCCTTACCATTGAAAGCATCACCAAGAAGTCATCATTGATCCTCATCAACAAGACTTTGCCATCAAAAGGGATCTCCCTCTCAATGAGATCAAGGATCATTATTGAAGAAAACTATCCTCGGCAAAGAGAAGTTTTCTATTCTCTATATCATCATCAACATCAAGGAAGTAGCAAGGAGAAAGTAGCATCCTATCAAGTAAGTATGTGACCTTATCTAAATCTGTAAACATGTCTTTTTGCAAGGAAAGCAACAAATTGGTTGGGGCCTCAAACTACCTTGCATGGAAGAAAAGGATAGATCTAAATCTATTTGAAAATGAGATCATGGATCATGTCAAAGGATCTATCACCAAACCAGGGGAAGAAGATTCTCAAGAACTTGCAACGTATATGAAAGGGGAAGTTAGGGCTCAAAGGATTCTCACTGAATCCATCAAGGATCCCCTCATCCCATATGTATCTAAACTCAAAACTTCAAAAGAAATCTATGACAAATTGGTAGAGTTGTATTCTGTAAGCACTATTGGAGAAGTCATCTCATTAAGACAAGAACTCTACAAGCTGAAGATGTCTAGGGAAGATGGAATAGCCCCATGCTTTATGAGGATATCTGAGATCTGGGATCAACTACAAGATCTAGGAGAAGTAATGTATGATAGTGAAATGACTACAGTTGTATTAAATGCACTACTGGAGGAGTGGGGTAACTTCACTTCAAGTATCTATGGGAAGAAAGAAGCTACTCCATTCCAGGATCTATAGTCAATATGTGAGATTGAAGAATCTAGACTAAAGGCCAAATCTGATGTGCGAGCAGGTGAGCAAAATCAAGCTTACGCTGCAATGACAAGAATAAAGGGACAATTTGGAAAGTTTGGTCCTCAGAAAAAGAAAAAGAACATGGATAAAATCCAATGTTATGGGTTTCAAGAATATGGACACTACAAAAGAGATTGTCCTAAGATCAAGGAGGACAATAGCAAAAGAAGAAGAGAAGAAGCTCATATCACCGAAGAAGTGGAGGAAGTTGAAAAGAAGAAGTCCAAGATAGAGGAAGTAAGAGATCTCTACTATGACTGAGATAGTATTCCTCACCAAAGTTATTTTCATATTCCTAAGTCTTATGTTGTAAGATATGGCCATCATAATTCACTAAATGGGATGCATCAAGGCATCATAGAAGCATTGAAAGAAAGAGCTCGGGACATCATCATAGAGAAGTATAAAATATGGTTAGAATCTATATAAGTCAAAGATATAGCTCTTGGGAATCTCATTGGAAACATAAGTGGCAAGGTCATCTAATACAAGGTTCATCATACATCTAACAAAAGAAAACATTTGCTGATGGGAATACTTTAGATCCTCAAGATTCTTTGATGGAATCCTCATCGAAAGGTTCACTGATCAAGAAAAGAAGTAGGTGTTTCATTAAGAATTCCAAACTTGTGGAATTCATGGGATGATGGTATGATGACATAAAAGTGAAGCAAATCAGGGGATTGAAGCTCTTTCAATCAAGGAAGCTGATGTAGGATGTCTGGATGACCCAAAGCAACAAAAAAAAATGAGGTATGTAGAAGTCATGTCATATGGTTGCAGGTAACATGGATCAATTCCCTATCTTGAAAGCATGATCAAAAGGAAGGATCTCATCCCTCGAAGAAATGCAAGAATGCATGAGTCATACATTCACTAGAAGAAATCAACATAATATGTTCTCATATGAAGTATGAGGTGGTTGACAACAATTGAGGAACTCTAATTGGAAGCTCTTGGGAATGAGATGTGTGACGAAAGGAAGGAAGAGATCATGGAATATGCACCCATGGTAAAGGTTATCAACATCCAAAAGACCAAGAAGATTTGACTAGGATATCTCCATGGAAGATATGAAGACTCTGAAGAAGTCTCAAAAAGAAAGAGACCCTTGAAAATATATATCTATGGGAGATGTGTCGATATGTATGCACGATGCTGATGCAAACTTGTAGATGTCATGATGAAAGACCATCACAAAGGTAATGTTGATTTTAATGTTCATTCCTTTATTTTTTGAATATCTGGATGGGTTTATGCAGGGCTACCAAGGGAAGATCTATGGATGTCTTCCACCATCGATGCACATGTAGTAGGATGAAAGATCCTTAAGTAAACATGGCATGAAGAAAGAAACATGGCATAAAGGAAGGCCAGATATGGACTGATGGATCACTTTCTGATGATGAGATGGCTAACTCATGGATGAAAGTGATGGATGGTTGGTGCCCTATGTAGAAGTCCCAAACATGAAGACTCCTAAATAATGAAAAGAAGTTCATGACATCGTGAGGAGGAGTTCTTCAAGCAGTCGATTATCCCATCATCTCCACCTAAGGAGATGTTGTAGGTCCCTAATTAAGAGGGAGCCTAGAATCAGGTTTCTTACTTGAAAGAAACTTGGAAATTCCGAAGCCAAGAGGGAGCTTAGGAACATTCTTTCTGTAGGAATGAGTACATTCGTTTATTGGAATAGATATGTCCTCCCTAATTAAGAGGGAGAGATAGACACATCATTCTTGTCTTTACTTGGGACGACAAAATGGACGAGTGGATAAGCATCTGGCATCCGATGCTCTTTGAGGATGTATTAGGGCATCCAAGATAAGAGTAGTCGTAGACGACCGATATTCTTTGAGGACTGGAAATTCGAGATAAGAATAGTCCTGGTGGAACACACCCTAAGAACCCGGATGGGGTATGTTCCAAGAGAGACAATGATTAGGGTGTTTATAAATCATTGGTCTCGCCAGCACTAAGCTCAAAACTTGTGGAGAGATAGAGTTGTTAGTCAAGGCCTTGCTATGTGACAATGTTGGTTGATATGATGTTATACAGATGGGTTACCAATCTAATTCTTCTTATGAGAAAATCTCCAGATTGAGAATGACCAAGTACCATTATGAATACCTCCCTAGTTAAGAGGGAGTGTTGAAAAGTAACTAGGTTCAGTCTTCATAATGACATGTGTAATTGTGATTTTATGTAATTGATGAAAAGAAAGAAAAATAAAATTATTGTAATGCTTGTCTCATAAGTTTCATGAGCAAGGAATTTTATTTTAGTAATGGCTACCATTGTGAGCCTTTAGGATTGAGTCATCTAGTCATAAAAGTCAAATCTAGTCTATGTCATGTATGAAGGACCCTTCTTGGGCTTATTATATTTTGTATGAGTCAATGAAGTATCAAACAGCCCTCCAAAACAAGCACTAGCATCCTCCTACAGGTCGGCTTCAAAGAAATAATATTTTTTTCATAAAAAGGACACATCGGTTCAGTTGAAGTCATGTTGGCTAATTATGAGACTCCAACCACTATAAATAGGCAACTCAACCTAATCTCAAAACGCAGAAATTTCAAAGCAGAATTTCGGTAGGGGTCTGCGGATAGAGAAGTGTAAGGTACAGCAGGGTCTGTAGTTAGAGAAGTGCAAGGTACAGCAAGGTCTGCGGTTAGAGAAGTGTGAGGTACAACAAGTATGAAGCAAAAGGTGCAGCGAAGTACAGTAGAGGAAAGAGGAGTATAATTCGAGCTCCTTTCTGATTTGTTTTTGAGTTTATATTCACCTCCACCGAGTTTACTTGCAGCAAAAGAAGAGGAGCACAGTCCGATTTTATTTGCAGCAGAAGGAAGGTCGAAACAAGAAGGTACAGTCTAGAAGGAAGGCCGAAGGTTTGAAGCTAAAGAAGGTCGAAGAAGAAAAAGAGCCAAGAAAAGGAAAAAGAGTAGAAAGTTCACTGTCATTATCAAAGGATCTCATCAAGAGAACTTGTGTCTTGGTCTTGGAGTGGAAGCTAGGTCAAGGGTCTTGGTCTTGGTATTCATCAATTGGAATCTCTATAAGAAGAATTTGTTCGTGTTTTTCCTCTCAAAGAGTGAGAGGTTTTGGCCCTGGATGATAGCCTATATTTTGTCTCCTATCTCTTTATGGTTTATGCATTGGTAGTTGTTTGATGAAGAAGAACACTAATAGCTTAAGTAAAAGAAGATTCTAATCTAAAGAAGTAAAAAGTACTCACAAGAAGTTACTAATAGAAGAGATATCACTTAATATCAACGCCCTAGATTTTTCAACATAGGCACTAGTGAATTTTGTGTTGATCAAAAATCTTGAAAAATTAAACATTTCTTTTTCTTTTATTTTCCTAGACCTTTTAAGGCAAGTCGCTATGTCTTTTTCCTAGGGTCGAAATGGTTTAGGGCATTGTGGATGACTGTTTGTGGAATAAAACCTACAATTTATCTGTATAATCCTTTTTTAACACAAAATCTAGCTTTATTCATGGTAAATCTTCCCCTAGGAGGGCCAACATCATCCTCTCTAGACAATTTTATGCTTTGGAAACCCTAACCCTAGCATAGCGTCAATTTAAGGCTTATTTTGAGGGCTTGCTCTATTGTTTTGTTGACCTAATCGCATAGCAAAGTCGTTCTTAGACTTTTATGTGTCTAGGTACCCCTGTGTTGTTGTTGTTGGAAACTTGACTACACTGAGAGGGGAGTGAATTAGTATAGTGCATGCATGGTCATCAACTTAAGATTTTTTTTTTTTTTTAATCAGTAGTTATCTTAATTGTTAGATGAGCAACAGTACATCATATGAATAGCATATATAACATATAAACAACATTCAACCACAACGTAAAAATCAACCCATAAAAGAAACGCATGTAGACACCAGATATAAGTGGAAACCCATAAAGAGAAAAACCACAACTTTGTTTTTGTGATGTAAAGGCAAGCTCCTACTTCCACTCTTACATCAATTTTTGTAGGTTTCTACCTATAGGAGGCTTCTACCTCGATTTTCTTCTACAAGTTACAACTTGCTGGGAAGTTCCTACTCCCTCTTCTATATCAATTTTTAATAGGAATCAACCTACAGAAAGCTTATACCTAGATTTTCTTCTGCAAGGTACAACTTGCTAGGAAGCTCCTACTGGCTCTTCTACAGGCTCCAACCTACTCTTTTTCAGGCCACTACCTGAAAGGAGACAACAATCCCTTGATAAGATTACAAATTTATTTTGTTGGTTTACCTAGTCTGTCTTTGTTCTGTACTTTGTCTCTGGCTCATCTTCCTCATTTATGCTTCACAACTACTCTTCTTTTTCTTTCTTTCTTTGCCAGGCAATCCACGAACTTGGTCTCACAAGTAATTGGGTTGACACAGGAAACCTTCAACACCCTTTGGAATCAATGAAAACTTTGTCAACAATCCCCCCCTTGGCATTAATGGCAACACTGATTTGGTCCTCCCCCTCTTAATCTGAGAACCATTCCTTCTTATTTCTCCTTACTTCCCAAAAACCATTTCTCCTTACCTCCCCCTTTGACATCAATGACAAGGGATCCAAAGCATGTCAACAGTATACTTGAAAACACAATTTTAGGCACTTACATTCTCTATTTCTTCAAAACTTGCAACATTCCCTGCCTTTTTGTACAGGGCTACTATGAACCTTGTAAAAATTGTGATCATGGTTCCCACCTTGAACCAAATAGGTAAAGAAGAATTCTTTGCTTTGGGAATTATCTTTGTATCCTTTGAATAAATGCTCCATCAACTGAATCCATTGGATCCTCTAACTGAGTTTTTGTCAAGCTCGAACTTAGGCACAATTGGATGGGTTTGTAGAGGAGTGTGAAAAGACCAAGTAGAACTCTCTACATGTTAATGAAATCTATGTACGCACCACAAAAAAGATTAGATTCACCTATTCTTCCTTCATCGATCTACATGACAATGTTTTTGTTGCATCGGCAACTTTTGACTCCAATTCCATATTTTCTTATTCTGTCTATCTTATAGGCTCAATGAGGGCAATATTTTTATATTGGAGCAATCTCAATTATTGTTACAAGATCGATAATTTAGATTTCATAATGGCCTCACAATCTTTAATTTCCTTGTAGCTTAGATCTATCATTGCATAGCATACTCACCATAACACAAAGCATTACATAGGAGGTTTTACACAAAACAACTAATCCATAAATGTCATCCTACTTACTTGAATTGTCTCAATGCAAATGATATGACCAATAACAAGTGAAACATATATGAAGATTATTATCATCCCACTTAATCATGGGACCAAAACCCATTGATCAAAACAAAATAAATTGAATAAAGCCACCCAAAAGTGGATGATTGTTGATTTTGCTACTCTTGTGATTGAAATGCAAACCACAAAGAGAAATGCAAGCAATTACCAAGGACTGCAAGTGAGTCCAACAGCCATGGTCCTCATTCTCATTCTCATGATGTTGAATGACCTTTTTCTTATCATGGAAGTGTTGGACAACGACCTCTATAAAAAATGCTTTGCAAATAATTGTGGCAACTTATTTACCATAAAGTTGCCTCGCGATTTCTTTTCAATTATTTCACACAGTAGCATGACTGTGATTGTTTCTCCAACTGGAAACTATTATTAGTTGTCACAAAAAAGACACATGTACTGACAGACATAATATAGTAGCAAACTTGCTTGGGTAACTCACAATCTACTTGGCACCAAGAAAAATAATCTTGAAAAATGAAAGTCAAAGGATAGCACACAACCCGTCCATTAAAAGAAGGTGGATATTGCAGCTTTGTATGTGGGAAAAACTTGTGCCATTTCATAACATATATGGAGAAAATAATGAGACCATAAGTGACACTATCTTACGGGCATGTCTTTGATGAAAGGTGCTTGGCTTCTTTATCACAAAATTGTACTCATCACTCATGCCATATGCAAATATTATTTCTAAAAATTCTTCAAACATATCTATCACATATTCACTCAATAGTTGTAAGGACCAAATTGTAACAATTGTCCATAAAACATGAATCTAGAATCCAAATGTGGACACATTCAAACCATAGTTTTCTTCAGTGTTGTTGGAAACTTTTTAGTGAAGTATTCTGTCATACATTTCATAAAACCCAAATACAAGTTGCATGTCATAATAATGTTTCAACTTTGCTAATGTTATGGAATGCCCAACCAAATAGGTTTTAATGTACGAAAACTAATTTGTGCTATTAGCACCCAACAAATTTTTAAAATTTTCTTTGATACCTTTCGTCAAACATTTAGCGTCCAAACATTTCATCAAACACTTTGTAGACAAATTAATAATCTTGCACAACAAAAATATATGATGGGCAACCAAAGAGTTTATTAATCTGATTGGAGCGTTTTACAATACAAAATTACTCCACGAACTTGAATGTAGCTCCAACAATCAACTCGGCATGCAAATAGTGATGAATTTGGCACACTGAGAAGCAACTTGTTCCACAAACAATTCGACCTGATAGAAGAGGATAACTCAGTCTAGCAAATGATATTATCAACCTCCAAGGAAACGCAACCTAATCACCAGAGGAAGATGAAATCCGACCTCCCAAAGAAGATAAGTTTAGCCTCCCAAAGTAGACGAACTCGGCACACCCACAGAAGAAGTGTAATAAATTCAGCCCACCAAAGGAGAACTTGGCCTCTATGCATAAATGCTCAACTAAGGAAAAATGAATTGATCGCCAGCAAATGAATACCAACCCCGACAAATGGATATAGCCTCGGCAAATGAGTATCAACTCCGGCAAAATGGATAAATATTAGCTTCGTCAAAATGGATATAACTCCAACAAACAAACTTGGCCCTCCAAATAGCTAATGAAACTAGGACTCCAAGATGTGTAATTTGATCTCCTCAACACCCACAACTTGCCTCCAAATCAATGAGGAGAATGGGCACACAACCTCTAGAGAAATTATGCACTTGACCTCCATAACTCTGAATTTAGTCTCAAGAAATCAAGCAATCAACTTAGGCCTCTTTGAAGATACGGTTGACCCCAACAACGGCACTCTATCTCCAACAAATTGATATCACTTCGACACATGATAAATAGCTGCAAATCTCCTGCAAATTAAACACAGATGAGAAATCTAGATAATTTCCTTGCAATGGCCAACTAGGGTGGCAATTGATGTCCATTGAAATTTGTTGAATACTAGTTAGGATGGCAAGTGATGTCCACCAAAACTAGTTTGAGAGTCTCGCCTAAAACCCTCGAGAGAAACTCTCTTGACATCCCAATAAATCAACTAGAAATAATCATAAACCAAAATGAATGAGAAATGCCTTCTCTCCCCTTTTATAAGGTTTTGTCGGATCTTCTCCAATCTTCTAGAAATCTCCTTTTAATAATTTATTATTAAGCCACTTAGTGCATTTTCCTCCTATTTTCCAAGTGACTTTTGCCCCCTTTTATTTAACCCTTAGATAAAAACATATTTTTCCTTTGATTTAATAATTAACTTTTTATTACTAATTAAAGTCACTTTTATATTCAGAAAATACTTAAACTACCACCATGATCACACCAGCCTCCCAAAGCCCATTTTCATCATTTTATCTTGTACATCTTTTCGTCCCGATTCCAATGAGCTATTACACTATGGTGTTTGTCCATGTAATCAGCATGAAACACCTTAATCATAATTAATTAAAATATGCCCATTAATAACTTCATTTTACAGAAATCATCTTAATGCAGCAAAACCAGGATCAAACTGTGCGGAATTGATCTTGATGATGATAAATGGCAAGTAATCTCAGTTGGCCACCATAAACTCCTCAAATTCCTCTAGGCCCACCAATAATGTAATCTTGCTCCTGTGACCTTGCTGACATGAACTCCAGAAATTCCTCCTAATCTCACCAGAAGGCAATCCAAAAATTGGGGATATTACAATATCCATCAATTAACTGTTGCTAACTTCTCACTTAAACTGCCAACAAAACTTTGTGAAATACACTGTTGTTGTGGAGTCCCAAACAAGTCTGCGTACTGTTGTAGAAGATTTCCAATTGTGTGAACAATCTTGAATCTAACACATCAGAAACCCCAACTGCAGTTACTGGTTTACAATCTCCTACTTGTTCTTTACATTAAAAAGTTATTTAATTGCATAATCATCGAAGTAAACATTTTTGCAGCCTTCACAAATATACAGATCATGCGTTGAAATAAACATAAACAATAACACAAGGGACACTGTTATTTTTGGACAATCGTCCCCGAAAAAACCCAATTCAGGAAAACTGGTGCAGCATATAGAGGGTTTGTATTATTAAGCAGATTTCGTGAATACAACTAAGGTGCCAAAAATGGCTCACCCAACAGAGAACATCCTCGGCAATAGTACCTCTATCTGGAGACAGATATTCCAGCAAATCAACAACCGAATGATCAAACCCCACAGCGACTCCAGTTGTTCCCTATGCTGGATAGCGAAAGCTGCTCCAAGCATTGCTCAGGAACTGCGTCACTCCTCCAGGAGCTACATCACCCTATCTCAGCTCAAAATTTGCTAATCTACTCCCAGTCTGCCCCACAGAATCTCCCCAGCGCTGCATCTGAAGCCCTCTACAACTTCTGCGTCAGCCTCTACGACGCTTTGCGTCCTCTGCATCAGCTCCTATGACCTTTGCATCAGCCCTTCTAGGGCTTGCGTTGTCTCTCCCGACAGTTTACTGCCTCTCTGCTATGTATTCTTCAGCCTCGAATGGAAATCCCTTGCTAAACTGCCCCTCACTGCAACTGATCACTAGCTCAATTTCCTCAGTAAACCTCGCCCCAAAAAATCAAATTCTTTGATCACTTGATTTATCTCCAACTGACCTTCAAGCCTCCTCTTATACTTTTCCTGTTGACGAATCAACGGTCAAGATTAAGTCCCTAATAAACGACTAAGATTAGAACTAGCTTGATCCTCGTCACTTAGAACTTTCTCACCCATATTTTATTAATACGCATTAATATTTTTATTTTCCTAAGTTTAGACTTAGGAACCCATTAAAAATATTAATTATCATAATAACTCCTCATCCAGGTGGAATTTCTCCAAACGATTTCTCTTGGAGATCTCAAGTGCCTTAGCCTCTCCACCAAATTTCAGGGCTAGATCACATCCGATGCTACCCAAAAACAACACTCCCTCTCAGCGAGGAATGTGCTCTAGCAATGCTTCACCATAGAAGCATCACATTGATCCTCCGCCTCGGTCCTCTGTGTTGATGCTTGGCCTGCTGCCCCACATCCACTACATTATTGCTTCCTGTACTGCTACCCATGACATTGTCACTGCCACTGCTACATCTGTGCTGCAATTCCCTCTCAACATGTTGCATCATGTTGCCCATAGCATTGTCATTGCTAACTGTTGCACTACAACTCAGTTACCGAAGTAAGTAACTAACTTCACCCAAACACTGACATCCTGGTCAGTCTGGAAGCCTCGTGATGCTGAAGCTACCTCTATTGTTATCCTGTGCTCCCTCTACTGGTGAAACCTCTTTTGTGCCTCTCACACTACTGCAACCTCCACCCCGCTGCTACAGACTTCTGCACTCTAGCACTGCCTTGTCGCTCCATCACAACTTGCTCCACCTGACACCTGTCATCATGCTACTATCTTTAAGGGCTCCCATAGCCGGATGTGATCCAAGAGTTTGGGCACCTCAAGGATCCTGCCCCCTTCTATAGTCCTCTCGTCTACAGCTCCAAGTCCCCCGACCTCTTCTCTAGAGGCGCATAAGGACTCATGGCACAATTGTCATCAGTCTCGACATCCTTCTCACCCTTTGCTGGAGCATCCTTTGAGTCGAAAGCTTCTCCCTTGCCCTTCTTCCTGGGGCACTGAGAGGCATAATGTCCCATCTCCCCACAGTTGAAGCACTTGACCTTGGAGATGTCTTTCTTCTTCCTCTTCTATACTCCTTGTTGTCCCACTGATGCGAGAGCTACATCCTCCTCCTTGATTCGAACTCCCTTACCGCTACTCTCCGCCTTGGTCAATCTCCTGAGCTCTTCCTGTCGAAGAGTTGCCCACATCTCCTCCCAACTGGGGAGAGTCGCTCTGCCCAAAATTCTTTGGACAAATGTCTCTCACTCGAGACTGCATTCAAGACAATCCTGACCATGAACTCTGGATCCGGGGTAGACCCCACGGAAGTAAGCTGGTCGTGAATCCCTTGCAACCTGAGAAGGAAGGGATCTATCACCTCCCCATTCTGCATCTAGTATGACCTCAATTAATTCTCTAATAACATCTTCCATTGCACGGAAGAGCCCTGGTATAAAGTGGTCAGGGTCTCCCACATCTCCCTTGTCGTTGTCTTCTCAACAATATGTGGTATTACATGATCCTTGACCCCGTCTAGGATCATGCATTTCGCCTTCTCCTGGGCCTCCTCATAATTCTCATTTTCATCAAGGCCAATTGGAACAGCGATTGTTTCCATGGCATAGTCCTTGATGCGATGTTTATCCAGGATTGCCAAGATCCTGGCCTTCCAGATGACAAAATTGAAAGCCCCATCCAATTTGTCTCGATCTCTCAATCCATTCACTGCCATCTCTGCTCCTCTTCTCTAGAGTCCCTCTGAGTCTTGATTTCCCTCTCGGAAATCCTCTGGCCAACTGTCGAATCACTCCTTTCCTATCCTCCTTTGCCGCTGCAATCCGGATCTAGATTTCTTGTCTAGAAATCTGTCAAGGTAGTGCTTCCCTCTACCTTGGTTCAATCTCCTTAGACATTGTTCTGCATTGACAGAAACAATGCCCCACCAGCTCCACAAATCAAAATCTGCACAGCGCCCTTAGCCCGGCAACTCGAAGAATCTAAGCCCTTCAGGTTCTACGTAATCTCTGTGTGGGCTGAATCTGCTTCTCCCAGCCAACTTGCATCAATCCGTCCTGGCTTAGAAAGATGGTGTGGTTATACGTGAGCCTGATCTGACCCCCTCTACCTCTGCGCTGGCCCTAATGGTTAACACAGCTAATGTGTCTTCCTCTCCTGGCTCAGAATGCTGACGCAGGCACTACGTGAGCCTTTGCGTCACACTCTCTGCACTGCGTCACTTCTCTTGCCTCTTCAGCTCTGGAACAGCGTTGTCTCTGGGGATAGCTACTTCTCTGCTGCAAATTCTTAGATTTCTCAACTACTGTCTTCATTCGCCTATGATCTACAACCTGCCTCTGGTACCATGTGAAAATTCCTAAATCTAACACATCAAAAACCCCTACTGCAGTCACTGGTTTACAATCTCCTACTTGTTCTTTACATTAACAAGTTATTTAATTGCATAAACATCGAAGTAAACACTATTGCAACCTTCACAGATATACAGATCATGCATTGAAATAAACAAAAACAATAACATAAGGGACACCATTATTTTTGGACAATCGTCCCCGAAAAAACCCAATTCAGCAAAATCGATGAAGCATATAGAGGCTTTGTATTATTAAGCAGATTTCGTGAATACAACTAAGGTGCTAGAAATGGCTCACCCAACAGAGAATATCCTTGGCAGTAGTTCCTCTATCCGGAGACAGATATTTCGGCAAATCAACAACTGGATGATCAAACCCCATAGCGACTCCGATTGTTACCTATGTTGGATAGAGAAAGCTGCTCCAAGCACTACTCAAGAACTGAGTCACTCCTCCAGGAGCTACGTCACCCTATCCCGGCTCAGAATCTATTGATCTACTCCCAGTCTGCCCCACAGAATCTCCCCAACGGTGCCTCTGAATCCCTCTACGACTTTTGTGTCAGCCTCTACGGCTTCTCCATTAACCTCCACGGCCCTTTGCATCCTCTGCATCAGCTCCTATGGCCTCTGCGTCAGCCCTTCTAGGGCCTGCGCTATCTCTCCCAGCACTTTACTACCTCTCTGCTATGTATTCTTCAGCCTCAGATGGAAATACCTTGCTGAACTGCCTCTCACTGCAACTGATCACTAACTCGATTTCCTCAGCAAACCTCGCCCCAAAAAATTGAATTCTTTGATCACTTGGTGCATCTCCAACTGAATTCAAGCCTCCTCTTATACTTTTCCTGTTGACGAATCAACGGCTAAGATTAGAACTAGCTTGATCCTCGTCATTTAGAACTTTCTCACCCATATTTTATTAATACTCATTAATATTTTTATTTCCTAAGTTTAGCCTTAAGAACCCATTAAAAATATTAATTATTTTAATAACTCCTCATCCAGGTGGAATTTCTCCAAACGATTTTTGGGTCTTGGAGATCTCATGTGCCTTAGCAGCTCCACCAAAATTCATGGCTAGAGCACATCCGATGCTACCTAAAATCAACAAATTGGCAGCCAACAAGTGGAAGGAAATGGAGATAGAAGTGGAGACAAACTCCACTAAAGACTCAAGCCAACAACTGATAACTGACACTTGAAATTGACCCGCTAAAATGGGGGCATTTGTCCCCTCTAACTACTGATGAATTGAGTCCCATAACTTGTGTGAAGAGGTGGTTGCCATATCAGCCTTCTAATTGCCCATTAATTCACCTTGCATGCCATGTCATTTTCCTTGTCTTTTTTTACTTGCAAGACATAATAAATGTCTCTAATTATTAATTTTTTTATTTTTCTTCTCTATTTTGCCAGTCACATTAGAGAAAGTGGGTTTTTAAGGGGTGATATTCATTTTTTGACCCCCAAAGTGGGCCTTGGAATAATTTTGGGTTGTGAGCATAAATTTTGAGTACCCACATGCCACCAACATATCCTAGAGCCACTTATTTACAACTATACAGAGGAAATTAATTAAAAATCTTGTCCTCCAGGAAATTTTATTTAATTAAAAATCCTATAAAGACCTAGTCAAATTTCGTGAGACTCTGTATATGACCTAGCCTAAGTCACCGTGTTCGGTGAACAAAATCCTTTGGGTTCGATGTTCTCCCAACTTAAATACAATTCAAACTTGTAGATTTTGGTTCACCGAACATAAACCCAAACTCGAACACGGATTGAACTCGAACTTGAACATGATCACGGAATCAAACAAAATCAAAAAAACACCAAGCATTCGATTAAATTCAAGTTCAGGTTTGGTTTTTTTGGCTATTTTTTTGTGGTTCGAGTTGTTTTTGAGGTTTATTATTTAAAAAAATGAAAGAGAAAACCCTAGACTTGTGTGGGCTCCTTAAGGCTCACTCTCCAAACTCTGTATCGACTCCTACTAGGTTGTCGCAGTGCCGCTTGCATCCATACTGCACACTCGACCTCTCAACTCCTGCGTTTTGAGTCCTGGCACCTACATTTTGTTTTGGTCTCCCACTACACAGTGCACGCTCATCGCGTCAAAGTCCAAGCTTGAGCCTTGGCCCACAGGCACAGCCACGCAGCAACAGCCGAAGGGCCCTCAGCTTCCAAAATCCACCCAACTTGCAGGTCGTTGACCTACAATACTTATTAAATGTGTTCTTTTAAGGCAGACACACTGCCTTGAGCATATCCTTGACATCCTCACAAGGCAAATACAAAACTATTTGTCACAACCTTTGATGTTCAGATTTTAAAGCTATGTTATCTATTTCTAAAGGCACATCCTAATATCAATTTGCATTATGTATTGCAAACAGTCACAATACGACACCTTATGCAGTCATTCAAACCAATAGTATCTTGCTACTTTGCCAATTTCACCAAATTATCAAAAAACTTATAGCAAATGTGCATCCATTTCATTGCATAGAGCATTTTGCAAAGGAAGATTGACATCAGATATGCAAGAAAAAATAACCTATACGAGGACAATAAATGGGGTGGTGTTATAAATTTCCTAATAACATATGGCATACAATCTACAGGTTTGATGGTAACTCACTATTTCGACCTTTGACAATGGACTTTGAAAGGGTTGTCCATTTCTATATGTAACAAATTTATGTTTTAAAAAAAAAATGAATTGCTAACTTGAGATCTTGAAGTCAAAACTTTTTACTATATATTTGTCGGATACCTTAGAGATGTAAGTTTGTAATGGGCCTTTGAATAATATTGGGTTGTGACCATGAATTTTGAGTACCCACATGCCACCAACATATCCTAGAGCCACTTATTTACAATTGTACATAGGAAATTAATTAAAAATCTTGTCCTATAGGAATTTTTAATTAATTAAAAATCCTATAAAGACCTAGTCAAATTTCGTGAGACTCTGGATATGACCTAGCCTAAGTCACCATGTTCGGCGAACAAAATCTTTCGAGTTCGAAGTTCTCCCAACTTAAAGACAATTCAAACTTGTTCATTTTGGTTCACCGAACATAAACACAAACTCGAACATGGATCGAACTCGACCCTGAACACGATCACGAACTCAAAAAAATCAAAAAAACACGAAGCATTCGATTAAATTCAAGTTCAGGTTTGGTTTTTTTGGCTACTTTTTGTGGTTCGAGTTGTTTTTGAGGTTTACTATTTTTTTTTAAAATGAAAGAGAAAACCGTAGACTTGTGTGGGCTCCTTAAGGCTCACTCTCCAAACTTTGTATCGACTCCTACCAGGTTGTCGCAGTGCTGCTTACATCCACAATGCACACTCGACCCCTCAACCCCTGCGTTTTGAGTCCTGGCACCTACATTTTGTTTTGGTCTCCCACTGCACAATGCATGCTCTTCACTTCAAAGTTCAAGCTTGAGCCTTGGCCCACAGGCACAGCCGCATAACAATGGCCGAAGGGCCCTCAACTTCCAAAATCCACCCGACTTGCAGGTCGTCAACCTACAATACTTATTAAATGTGTTCTTTTAAGGCAGACACGCTACCTTGAACATATCCTTGACATCCCACAAGGCAAATACAAATCTATTTGTCACAACCTTTGATGTTCAGATTTTAAAGCTATGTTATCTATTTCTAAAGGCACATGCTAATATCAATTTGCATTATGTATTGCAAACAGTCACAATACAACACTTTATGCAGTTGTTCAGACCAATAGTATCTTGCTACTGTGGCAATTTCTCCAAATTATCTACAACTTATAGCAAAAGTGGATCCATTTCATTGCATAGAGCATTTTGCTCGGGAAGATTAACATCAGATATGCAAGAATGGATTGAAAATAACCTATACGAGGACGATAAATGGGGTAGCGTTATAAATTTCCTAATAACATATGGCATACAGTCTACAGGTTTGATGGTAACTGACTATTTCGACCTTTGATAACGGATTTTGAAAGGGTTGTCCATTTCTATATGTAACAAATTTATGTTTTAAAAAAAAATTGAATTGCTAACTCGAGATCTTGAAGTCAAAACTTTTTACTATATATTTTTGTCAGACACCTTGGAGATGTGAGTTTGTAACTATCGTTGTACAATACAGCCAATAGGTTGTAACAGTTGTGTATATATGTCAATGTGTTTTTCAGATGTACCTTTGACCAAAGTTACTTGGGAGCGGGAGCGAAAATGGGGAGCAGGAGCGGGAGCGACATTTTCAGAAGCTCCCGATTTGGGAGAAATTCCGGGAGCGTGTAGAAATTTCTCATTTCCCACCTCGGTTTTCAGTTTCACCTTATTTCTCCAAAATAGTTGAATGTCATTTCCCATATCCATACATTCAACAACTGAAAAATAAATTTTGCTGAAAACAAAAATTCTGGAAATATTACAGAATGCTGGAAAATGCAGAAATAAATATCAACACATACAAACAGCCATTCAACACATTTAAACACAGTGATTTTTGGTCAAGGTGACCCTGGAAAAACCCCCTACAACTCTTGGGGAAAACCAGTTCGAAAGCTCCTTCTTATTTCTGGAAAATGCTTTTTACAGTGAGAGAAATATTCAGCAAAAAATCAGCAAGCAAACTTTTATAACTTATCTCGTATTCCGTGCCTCAGCCAATTGGAAAAACTTGCAAACAGCAAAACAGAACAACAATAAATCTTGTACGGCCTGCTTGATTTTTGTGCCCAAATTTCAGCCTTAAATGCTGTTGTACGAACTGCCTAGAAAAGCGTGCCAAGGTACAGCCACTTACTGTATGGCCTCCCTTGAAAAAAAGCGTGCCAGCAAACTTCAGATTTTCTGCTCCTCGATTTTTGTGCTAACTTGCTGTATGGCCTCCTTGGAATCTGAACCAAAACTGTTGTACGGCCTTTCTAGAAAATCGTGCCCAAAATCTGCCTTTCACTGTGTGCTAACTTAGTTGTATGGACTTGCTGAAACCCTGCCTTGGAATGTGTGCCAAGCTGTTGCCTCCTCCTCACTGTCCAAAAATCTCCCTTGTTCTCTTGCTCTTCTTCTCTCAATCTGCTCATGAAAGAATAAATGACTTTTTCCTCCTTTCCCTCCTTTAATCTAACCCTAAGTGACTTTTGGGGAATCCCTAAATCCAATGGCTGAAATAAATTGAGATCTAGGGCTGAGATTAAATGCTCATTTAAATCTCACTTTCTATTTTTTAATTCACC
>APFE031696243.1:9261-85251 GCA_000404065.3 Pinus taeda | reverse complement strand
CGGCCTACTTTCCAGAGCCATAAAGTCAAATCTGTCGGACAGAAGAATGTCAGCTACCTCAGCATTAAAAGCTATATTTATGTTGTCATTTACTTTTGTAAGAGAGTTGGTGGTGCAATTTATTGCACCATAACTTTCTACTAAGATATTTTATACCCTCTTTTTGTATATATATCCCCTCAGATAATGCATTGAGGGTCGGTTGTAATACAATTCTTCCTGAAGAGCTCTGTTGTATACTGAAGACTTTTTGATAATAAAAATTGCTGATGGAGATTTCTTGTTCCAACGTTGTCTGAAGATGGATATGTAAAGCTCTATTTTTGTTGCAGAATTCCTGTGTCATGTGCTGAATCAATAAGTTTCTCTTACCAGTGTATGTGTTTCCTGTTTATTCCATAACTCATATGTTTTCATAATCTTAGTAAGTAGAGAAAAAGAATAGCCTAGGATTTGTTTCAAACACCCTATGCTCAATCTCCATTTCTAAATATGTTTTCTGTTGGATTAGCCATGGATATGAATTCTTAATTTCTCATGTCTAAACTTATCCTAACATGGTAAATACTGTTTAAGAATTCTTAATTGCTCTTAAGCAATACTTTCATGTTTTTTAATTAGCATAGTGAAAGATTCTTAACTGCCTTTCACTCACTAAATCCCCAATTTCACCAAAAAATCTGATAAATTGTTTCACACATGCCTAACTTGCTCTGCAGCAACACTCTGTTTTCAAAAATCCACTTTCAAAAGCACAAATACCTCAACTCCATTGCCCAATGGAACAAACTGTCCTGTAAATCTATACCTCAGTTCTATATGAATTCATCAACCCACAAAATTCAAAACAAACAGTGCATCATAACTAGCCTAAAACACTCATCAAACAAAGCTAAACTATAAAGAGAGAGCCCTCTCTGGTTGCAGGTAGGCTAGGACCTGTAGCTACAAGATTGGTCAATGGTTACCTCGGTTGTATTCCCTTTAGGAAGTAGGGAACAACCTGAGTGATAACAAGATCCTCAAGGATCTCATCTTCTCTTTGATTCATTCTAAATATTTCTTCTTTAAGATCATGATCTTTATATTTTTCTAGAAATATCTTTTGCATATCATTCCATGATCTTATTGAATTAGTCCATAAACTCATGAACCATTTAAGAGCTCTATCCTTTAATGTTGTCGGAAACAATCTCAATTTTTGAGTTCTTAATAAGTAACCATAAAATATACAAACAATTTCAAATTCAAAGAGAAAGGTTTCTGTATCCTCTGACCTTAGACCATGAAATTTTGGAAGAAAAGATGGAGGGATGTTCTTCTTGTGCACATTGATATCAGTATCTTGAATGGGAAAACCAAGAGGATCTTCCTCATTGTCATCATCTCCATCCATTTCTTCTACATTCTTTTCCATCTTCTTCTTCTACCTCCAAAAGTAAATGGTGAGGTGGCTCCTACTACACCACGCAATCAAATGGGGGGTGGGTTGGTGTTGGAGATTTTTTTTTTGTTTTTATGATTGAAAGAAAACACTAATGCAATGCACTTTTATATTTTTGAAATGAAATATGCCTAATGAAATTACTTTTTTGTTTTTGCAAAAAGTAAAAAGAAACGAATCAAATAGGGAAGAAAACAATGCATACTTTGACACCTCCTTGAAAACGGCGCCAAAAAGTGACAAACCTCAGTATTGCAGCAAGAATGTTGCAACTCCCAAGGCTACCAACTTTTAATTATCAACCCAAGGTTCGTACAAACTTAAGAGGTATCGACACTCTATGTGCAGCATACAATGTGTCCATCCTTTTGCTATCATGATGTAATGGAGTGCATGTACTAAAGCCAAACCCTAAACTAATTGTAGAAAATGAAATGTTTGAAATGGAACTTTAACCTATTGCAAGAAAGAAAATACAAGAAAATAAACCTATTCTAATTGCACAAAGATCATGAAATAAATGTAAAAGAAACCTATCTTAACCTTATTTATCATATGTGATGATTTAAACTAACTGAGCATGAAATATGATCTAGAGAGTACTAACTATTGTGTGCATGTGTAAATATAAAAGAACTCATTTTTTAAATCTTTTTGCTTTATAAATGCAGATGCTAATCTTTCCTTGATCTTTGGTAAGGGAGACAAGTGTGGAGCAAGACGAGTACAATGATTTTGATGGATTGGAGGTCAAGTAGGAGCCTAATCCCAACTTTAATGATGATTTTTCTCAATTCAGGCTCAAAATAGGCTGCTACAGGATTTCCTATAGGGTGTACTAGTTCTCCTATAGGATCTCCTAATTCTTCTATAGGATCCCCTGATTTACTATAGGATGTTAAAAATTTACTATACGAAATTATAATTCATCGAATGAAAAAGAAAATCAAATCTAAATTGGATGGGAAAAATTTTTTTATTGGCTGGGATGTCTTAGGTCCCCATTTCAAGTGTAATCACTCAAAAATACCTCTGTTAACACATGCTAAAAAATAACACTAAATTACTAGTCGAAAATCTAGAAATTCGAGAACTAGTGAGCTACTAAATCTATAAAATGCCTAACCTAATCAAGTGCAAATGCAGTGGGGTGATTCTTTTTATGAACTAGAATTTTTCTTTGATCTAATGCAAGTGGATCCAACTTGATTGAATCTCGTTATCATGCTCTAAAAAATAATAGAAATTTATTTTTCTTTGCCACATAGGAGTTCCAGAAATCTAGATTTTGGAATATGAAAGTTATCCAACTAGCTAAATGATTACTGTGACCTTAAAAATCTTTTCCAAGGATGAAATGATGTTTTTTATCTTGCAAAAGAGCTTACATCAACCATTTAACCCAATCCTACAATGAGAAATCATTAATACTAAATTCAGAAGTAGAAAGAAACAAAAAGAAGAGATGCATGTGAATAAGAAGGGAAAAGAAGAAAAGAAAATTATACAAAAGGGCTCTAAGGCTCCTGGGATGGACAAGCCCAAGGAAAATCAGAAATATATGGAGGATAACAATATTTAGATGCTAAACATGACACCGATCTTCATTATTTTCATCAATACAGTTACATCCTTGCAAGAAAATACAATGGAGCTGCAAAAATACGAGTTCTCTCCACAAGAACACTAATGAAAATCTCCCTCTAAAGGAAAATTTGACTTGGTACTTATACAAAATGATTAGGAATCATTCCCCATGAATGGAAGAATCTTTCCCCACCAAAATCCCTTGATTAGTGGATATGGTTCCCAATACTAGGAATATGCATTAAATGGTAGGGAACACATTCCTAGATTTTCTCAATCGTTGGAGTTCCACAATTTGTGCCATAATTCCATAATATATTGTAGATTTCTTATTTAATAATGATCCTCCTATAGTAGGGAGAAAGTCCCTAAATTATATCCTCCTCCAAATCTTCATAATCTACCCAATATTCTCATAATATTCCACAACAATAAATAATATTAGGCACAAATATGCAATTATTCATAAACCTTCCTAATGAATATATTAAAGTTAAAAATACATTATCTAATGAAAAAATAGAGGTTTAATGTGTTGAAGGATGGTCATAGACCTTAATTCATGTCTAATTTAGAGGCCATAATAGCTCAAGCTCCCTCTCAAGGGATACTCGCATGGCCTTCTCCTCATCGAACCTAATATCCCTCCGAACCACTGGCATCCGACTGGTCAACATGTACACCCAATAGTTGTGGGGTGTATCAATGTACGCCACAAATATCCCCAACTTTGATGTTGGCTCAAGCTTATTTTGTGCATATTTGGTCACATGGAAATAAACCCATGACCCAGAAATCTTGAAGTGACCAACATCTAGCCTCTTACAGGAATAAGCCTCCTCTAGTGTCTTCATCTCAAGTATTCGATGTGGCCTATGGTTCTAAACATAAGCTATTTTGTTGCATGCTTCAACCCATAAGTGTAGTGTTAGGCCCTAATCATGCAACATCACCCTTGTTGCCCCTACTATGCTCATGTTCTTCCTCTCAGAAACTCTATTTTGTTGAGGGTTATGGGGTGTCGTTAACTCTCATTTAATCCCTTCCATTGTACAAAAGTTCTTAAACTCATTGGAGACATAATCACCACCATTATCACTCCATATATCTTTAAACTTCTTTCCAGAATCTTTCTCTACCAATGCTTTGAACTCACAAAAATTTGTGAAAGTTTGATCCTTTTTCTGTATAAAAAATACTCAGCATTTACAAGAATAGACATTAAAAAATATAACATAATACATGTGTTTTGTCATGGATGTTGTGGATGTTGTCGAGAATGGTCCATACACATTTAAATGGAATCTCTCCAAAATAGAATATGCTCGAATGTCTCTATCCCCAAAGGAAGACTTGGTGTATTTTCTGAAATTACAACCCTTACATGTATCAAGTTGCTCAAGCGTGTCTTTGCAAAGACCAGTAGAGATTTGCTACAATATCTTCAAAGCCACATGATGCAAGTGGCCCAATCGCTTGTACCACAACTTGATGACGTCTCAACTCATAATATTTTCTTCTTTTAAAATTAAAGTAGCACAATCCTCTGCCTCTATATTATAGATATTTTGAACTCGAATCCCTATCTTATTTACTTGATCCGTGGCTATGTGTCGAAGAAACACCTTTCCTTTCGAAAAGATCACATCATAGCCTCTATCCTCAAGCATGGCAACATATGCCAAGTTCTTTGTTAGTCTGGGTACATGCATAACATTCTTCAAGATGAGTGGAGCCACATGATCCCTCTGAAAATTAATAATTCCCACACCAATAACATTATACTTACTACCATCACCCATATTGATATGCATCTTGAGATCTTTCTCCTCCAATTCACTAAATAATTCTTTGTCACCAGTCATGTGGAAAGAAGCTCCACTATATAAGTACCAGATAGTTCCCATCATTGAAGACACCATGCATGCAATGAGGGAAAATTCCAATTTGAATTTGGATGCCAAAGCCTAACCCATCACTCCTCCTGAGGACTTCTTCAATGGACAATTTGTAGCAAAGTGACCCATCTTGTGACAATGAAAGCATTTAACTTTCGTCATGTTCTTCTTCTTACCTCCATGATAAGAATATTATTTGGAATGGGAAATTTTACCTTCCCCCTTCCTTGCCTTAATCGCTATGGTAGAGTTCTATTCATCTTCAGTCTTTCATGGAGAGCCATCCTTGGTGTTCCTCCTAATCTCATCCTGCATAGAATATGACCATAGTGATTCTCAATCTAGCAGATTCTCCCGACCATTGACAAAGTCCTGATAACTATGCCAACTCTTTGGGAGTCTAAGAAGAGCAAGGCTCACCATATCCTCCTCAACAACCTTGATTCCAACACTTCCTAGTTCATCTTGACATTGAGTGAACTTGGTCAAGTATTTCAGAATCGTCTTGCCTTTATCCTTGATTTTACGATGTTTATCCTTCAGTGCCAACTTCCTTTGATCACTACTACTCTGATACAAGTTTGTCAATGTTTTCCACATAGCATGCAGGGTTTCCTTTCCATGGATACTTAAGACAATATGATCTTGAATTCCCTCAAGGATTATATGCCTTGCCTTCACCACACACTTCTTCCACTCGGACAAGTTTTGTGCATCAGTAGTTGTTGGCTTAGGAATTGCTTGTTCAACAAATTCCTTCAAGCCATTTTCCTCTAGCACATCCTCCATCCTATCCCTACAGGCCATGTAATTCGTGTTGCCTTCCAAGTTATACTCAATATTCAACCCATGGAACTCCATCTAACAATCCTAAAGTATGTATTGTAAATTTGTCTTTCACCTATAACCCAGAAACTCAAAACTTCGAAATATCCTCTAGTATATTGTTTTTAGCTTTGATACCATGTATAAATTCTTGTAGATTCACAAGATAATGCAATTTTCTAATCAAAGAGACAAGAATATACTTCTACTCTTTATAACGGAATCCCATAAACATCAAGAAAACAATAATCAATAAAGGAATAGAATCAAAGGCACATAACACAATAAATATATAGGGAAAACCACATCTCAAAACCCCACTATCTATTTTGTATTAATTTGAAAAATCAAGATGAAATTTCAATGCTTGTTCTCTCTAGAACAATCCTAACACTCGGTAAATTCAATCTCCAACTCATAAGAAAGCTCAATGCCAAAGTGATGAGCTTCATTATTGGGTAACTATATGGACCTTAATACACCTCCAAGCTTATTAAAATCAACTCTTCTCATAATTCCTTACATATTTTAAATATATTTTTCTTAATGAGATGAGTAAAAGTAAGATGTTATGTCTAGTTCTTTAATGTGCATTGATTGTAGGTTTTGAGAAAATTCACGACAATTTTGACTAATTAAGGGCAGAAACTCAAATGAAACAAGGAGGAGAGATAATAGGAGATAGATCCCCCTCATTTAATCCCCACTCATTCGAATATTCCTCCATCAAATCACACTAGATCAGAGTTTCAAGAAGCCGAGTCATCAAGGTAAAAATGCAGTCAATCCAATCATAGTTAAGAGTCAGTTCATTTTGAGTTTGGGAGCCAAGCCTCCATAGATTTAAGAATCAAAGTTTTTATGTAAGAGCACTAAGCATTTTTGAGTTCAAGACTTGTGGGAGACATTGTTATGTAATTTTTCTGATATGATAATGAGAATGAGAATTTCCTTGATCCAACGCTAAGTTGACTTAGAGGGATGAAGCTCTTGGGATAGGGCCCAACCCTAGCAGCAAAGGCTCTTCTTCTTGTACTCGTATGTTTAGTTGGTTTCATAGATTAATGGTTGCATTATTTCATTGCAAGTAGTTGTTAATTTGGATTAGTTTTCTTCAATTTGTGTCTTACTTTGGAAACAACTTAGAAAGATAAAGGAATACCAAAAACTTGTTAGCAGGTGGACGTGGCCTCACTCCTCCCTTCAGGGACCATGGTTTGAGGAAAGAACTCCTATGTAGCCCAAAAAGATAGAATTCTGATTTTTCATGGAATTTAGGGTTTTCTGCTACTTAGGCCAGCATCTTTTTAGCTTTTAAGTATAGGATTCAATTGTCATCTCTGATATATTCAAGCCTTGTATTATATCTGATAGTATTTCACATTATTCTGCAAGTATTTCTATGCATGAGCCAGACAACTAGATAATAAAATTTTGTTTTCTTTAGTTGACTGAAAATCTTTCTTATTTGACATGATTCATGGATAAATGCTAGTGATTGATGAAGTTCAAGAGTTCCAACAGTGCAGGGATATCTCATTACCAGCAACCCCATCCTAACCTCATCCATCCATGATCATCACTTTCCCCACTAAGTCCCTCAAACAATTCATCCTTCCATAAGAACAACTTTTCAGGTTTGTTGAGAAAATCCAACCATTTTACAAAATCTGTTTTGAGCTCTGAGGAAGTCTTAGTCACTCCCTTGCCTTATTTATCCCACCATTCACCTTCCATAAGCCCTACACCACCTTCAAACTTAATCCTGTTGCTCTCGGCTAGATCCTGTAGGAATACATGGGATCCTGTAGGAGCATTAGGACATCCTGTAGGAAGCATTAGGACATCCTGTTAGATGACCTGTGGTGGCCTATTTTAAGGCCAAATTGTGAAAAAGCCATCGAGGAAGATAAGAAAAGACCCCTACTGGCCTCCCAAACCATCTGAACTTTCACCACCATCTCTAACCTATGTCCCACATCACCAAGAGGATTTAGCATTCAATTTTTTCACACAAAAAGGACAAAAATGAGAAAAGAGTTATTATGTTCATTTACATGCACAATAGTAGAGTGTTTGGTTATTTCATATTGCATGCCTAGGACAATATGATTACATACATGTTAACTTCGTATTCTTTTGAAGCAAAGCCTCTTAGAAATTAGTTAGATGAGTGGTGTGTTTAAGCATTTGATTTTAGTCTTTCCTTACTACAGTAGACAAGATTTCAGTTAGTGAAAATTTCCCTTTTCCTCATTGGTAGTCAAGATTCCTCTGAATCAATAGAAGGATGGTTTGAGAAACCATAATGGTCTATCACTAGCTTAGTAGTGACAAAGAGTGGAGCCATCGCATCTGTTTGTGTATACAACACTGTCATCTCCAATTTTGCACAAACCCTAGGTTGATAAAGTAAAGTTGGTAGCCCTATGAGTTGCAATGTTCTTGTTGCAATACTGGTGCTCATCACTTTTTGGTGTCGTTGTTGGGGAGGTGTCTTAGTAAGATGTGATTTATTCTTTCTTTCTTCCATTTCTTATCTTTGACATTCTGCTATTAGCTTCATTTCTGCAAAAGTAATTATAAGTGGTTTTCTTTCTTTTCTATTCTATAAGTCAGATTTCATTTAGCAGCTAGTTTTTATTCAGGTTGTTATTTCAATTCTTTAATTAGCCTCAAAGCTTGAAAAAATTGAAAAACAAAACAAAAACACTTCTTTCATGCCTCATAGGAATAGGAATAACTTAGGGAAACTTCTACCAAATACCCCCACCACTTCAAACATCCAACCTTCCCTCTTCTTCAGTGGCTATGAATTGGAGGACCCCTTAGGTGAACAACCAGATATTTTTTAAGAGCCTACAGGGGGAGAAGAATAAGGAGAACCCATTCCAATTGACTTGATGGCTGAAAATAAAAATGAAAAAGGAGATAAAGAAAGAATTTAGGGTGCTTTTCCCATCAGAGAATCTAATACTTTCCTGTTTGAGTTTGCTATCATATGCAAAACTTATGATTACACCATTGATGAGTAGAAGTTGAAATTATTCCCATCCACTCTCAAGGATGCAGATCTGCGTTGATTCATGGGTTTACCTAGGGATAGCATCACAACCTGGGCTCAGATGTAGCAAGCCTTCAACAAAAAGTATTAAGACTACTGTAGGTCCAAAGAAACTAAAGAGGAAATTTTTAATATGACCTTGGGGCATGATGAATCCCTTGATGGTTATGAATAAATATTCCAACTTAGCTACAAAAGGGCTAGGTGCACTCTTGATCATGAGTCACTGAAGCTAGTCCTGCTCTGAGGGGTAAGGGAAGATCTTATGGATACCCTAAATATTCTAGCAGGAGGGGACATCTACTAGCTACCCTATGAAGATATCAAGATTGTCTTTAGGAACCATTCTAGGGCAACTAGCAAAAAGGGTAGGGGTATTCAACCAATGGTCAGCTCATCCTCTTCCAATACATCCATAAAAGGTGAAATTGGAAATATGTTGGAAGATTTCAAGAGTGAAACGCTCCAAACCCTTTACCTACATATGGACACTATGCACATCAAGAGAAAGCAGGAGGAAGCAGAGAGAGCATTAGCCATCTTCTGACCTAGATGAAAAAGGAGGCACCCTGGGAACGAATGTTCATTAAACTTGATCGAAATCTTCTCGGTCTATGAAGAAAACCACTCCACGGAAATGTGCCCTTATCTACCTGGACTAAAAGTTGTATATCAGGGAATGGAATGGGTGACTGAATAGCTCTGCTACATAAATCAAAGGAGACCCCATGGGCCTCGAACTTACTAGCAGGGCATGCAATGGTCATCCCATGCATATTACAACCCTAACCAAAACACATCCATTCCCTCTTGGGGGAACCCTACTCATCCCTCCTGGTCTACACCTTATCCTTGGTCTTTTACACCTTAGTACCATTCCCAGCTGACAGACCAATCATTTTAGCCATATACTCTACCACAGCCTCAGTGGAATGCACCACCACAGGAGTGGAGGCCAACATATAATAATGCTCTAGCCTTATTGCCTTCACCTCCTACTAAACCATAACTTTTACACCCTTCTCCACCTAAACAACCTCAGATGCCTACCCAGCCAAATACAAACCCGTACAATAGACAAGGATAGCAAGTATATAGTGGAGAGACATCCTATCCTTCTTATGCTGTGGAGTTTCAGGAAATCAACCTACCATCTGGGAGAGTACTCCTGGACAACCATCCTCCATCTCCACCTAGGGAGAATGAGGAGGAAAGAGAGGAAAGAATGCCTAGAGTGAATCCACCACCCTTTCCTAAGAGATTAACTCATCCAATTCAGCCTACCCCTGAAGAGAATGAACTTCTGGGTGAATTGAAAAATCTATGTGTCAAAATTCCACTTCTCCAAGCCATCAAGGATGTACCTGTTAGCGTCGGTATTGAGCCCTCCATCAGTGATCAATAGCTCTTTGCATATGCATAGTTAGGTGTCTCATCAGTGTCAAGTTTGCATCCCACTAGGCATGCCATAACACTGAATGGAGGAGCTGGCCTTTGTTCCCTTCTTGGCTTTGCTGGATGAGGTTATACTACGATGTAATTGAGTCATACTTGTTGTTATTTTTGTCTTGAGGTCCCAGGTCTTAGGTCTAGGGTTTTGAGTCAAAATCATGTCAAGTTCATGAGTCAAGGTCAGTGAATGTCCCGCAAGCCAGAGGGAGGTATGTACATATGTTTCATTGTTATTTTCATCAGCTACAGATCATTTTATGCCTTGGATTTAAAAACCCTGTTTTTAAGTCCAAGGTCATGTCAAATTTGTAAAAAATTTCAGAAGTTTGCAAAAGTGCCGGCAACAACCCTGGTTCCTTCTCCACAATCCATCAGATGGTCAACTTGCAAAAAGAATGGAGTCAAACGCATCAAAAGAGCTCATTTCAGGACAAAAAGACTCTAAACAGTGTTAAAGAGAAAAGCAAATTGAAAACATTAGAAAGTGGGTTCTAAAGTTAAATTTTTTATAAATGACCCTATAAAAGCTAATTTCCCTCTTTAGTCACTCTTATTGTGCAATTGAGAGTGAAAATTTCGTGCTAGAGGCAAAGAAGGTGATTTCGTGGCAAGTTTCAGCAAATTTAGTGCCTAGGAAGGTGCGTGGTCATTTCACAAGTGTGCGCGGCTTCCTGGGTGGTGCGCGGCTCTGTGGTGAGTTTTCTGCTGAAGAAAAATACACAGGCGCGGCTCTGACAGTGGTGCGCGGCTTTTCTGGGGAGGTGCGCGGTCATTCTGGCAGCTTGCACAAAAACTCACCCAAACAGTAAAATTTCTTCCAAGTTCACTCAAATTTGTCAAGGTATGATAATGCCATGGATGGATAGCATGTTTATGGTCATTTTTACCATGAGAAATTATGAAGAAATAGGTTAAATGGTTGATGTCTTTGCAAGCTTATGTTAGGTTGTATTGTTTGTTTTTCAAGGTAATTTTTCCTTTATTCCCTTCCATTAGTTTCCCATTATTAATTTACATGTGTTAGAGTGTCATTTTCATTAATCTTATTTGCAAATTAATGCTAGGCCCCCTCCCGAATTCCATGAAACCCTAACCCCTCCTAAACCCTATTTTAAACCCTATTTTCTACCATGCATCATGCTCAAACCCTACACTATTACACACAGCAAATTATATATGTAAATGGCACAGCAAAAGAATGAAAACAAATATAGTAAAAAGAAAAGAAAGTGATGACAAGGCATGCAAACAAGAATTGTAAAAAAGAGTAAAAAATATAACTTGCATAGCCTCATAAAAAACAAAAGAAAAATGCCATCTTGCTGTAAATATCAAAGGTTAGAAGCTGTGTAAAATCATGACAAAGTTTATCAAATGTACCAGCTGCTAGCTATAAAAAAGGAGCAGTTTGCTGTGCTAGGGTTTGTCAATTAACATGGTATCATCTCCCTTTCCCTAGACTCTGTTTTCCTACCTATTCCCCTCATGAAAAACCTAATTCAATTGCCTATCCCATCTTCAAACTCCCTATGTAATTGAATCTCCTTCCCTATTGTCAAAACATGCAATGAAACCCTAATTCACTCATGATAAATGCAATTATGAAGTTGCCAACACTATTGAAAGACTGCTGTTGTGAAAATTGGTTGGTAGACTTTGTTAATAGGTTTCATTAATCCCTAACCCTAATTCCCTATATCCCCTCATTCCCCTAATTCCCTTGATACAATCCCTCTCCCCTCCATTGCAAAATAATCATAGCAACCCTTCCCTTCCCCTTGTAATCAAATACCCAAAACCCCTGTTTTCCATTAGCATCAAATGGCCATTTTTACATGTGAAAAAACAGAGTATGCTTATGAAAGGCATTAAAAAGAAAAATGAAATGAGCTGCCTGTTATTTGTACATAAGTGATGCTGCCCTATCCCCCTATGCCCATGACATCCTCCCCTCCATCATGAAAATTTTCATTGTCCTTTCCCTTGATGCTTAAAAAACACAGTTTCCCTAAATAAAGTATTGATTTGCAAATGTTGAAAGATGGAATGACATGTTTAGCATTATGTGATGTTTTCCTTTAGAATTCCCTGCTTATATACATATTTTTCCCTTTCCTATATGTAAATTCCCTCCCCTAACATATCCCTCAGGATGTTTCCCCTTGAAAACAGCATACTTCACAGCATTTTGCAGGCAGGGCAGCTGTCATTTTGACTTGTTTATTCCACCTTGCTCAATAACACCATGTCAACTACTGAGACTAATGAGCAAGGTGATGACCGATCATCATCTACTGAGATTGAGACACAGCGGAGGCCTCGTAGGGGAGGCAAGGGTGGTCACCACAAGAGGGAAGAGCCCACATCATTGACGAAGTTGCAGGCTTGCCCATTGGCAGTATCTTGTTTTCAGCACATGGCTTGTTATCAGTTTTGTGAGAGGCTATCACACATTAATCATCACAGAGAGTTGGCCCGGTTGTTTGTCCTACATCTCCATGACAGGTAGGTCACCCTTGCAGGGGTGAATTTTGTATTTTCTCCAGAGGCTATCACAGAGGCTATTGGGATACCCAATGTGGGTGAGGTGCGGCCGAAGCGCAAGTGGCTGGACCTAGTATACTACGAGCCATATGTCAGGCCTACCTATGTGCTTAACTTGTCAAGGACCTTTCCTATCAAGTTCCTCCGAGCAGAGTATATAGATATCATGAGACTCATTATGCACTACCTCACATGCGAGGGGAGATTCTCACAAGTATTTTCTTGTCATATCCGCATGATGATGCACTTCACCAGAGTGAGGATAATGAACATCTCAGCATACTTATTTCAAGACACTCAGAGGATGGCCACTATCTTTCGGAGACAGACCCCAGCACAGCAACTTCGGAGCCTATGCCATCATGGTCTTATTCAGCTAGTAGTTTCCCATCAGCTGAGCCAGCAGGGCATTCCTTGGGCAGATTTCATCTCCCGACATTTTTTCACACAGCCACATCCAGGGCCAGAGGCAGTTCACGAGGAGGGAGGGCCATCACATCAGCCCGAGACCAGCATTCCTAGACACATGGCTTCTTCTCCTCGGGTCACATATCAGAGAGGTCATAGGACCTTATTTGCAGCAGCTCGACGAGTACTTTCTCCATAGCAGGTGGAAGGGGTCTCGTCATCAGCTTCAGAGCAGCGAGTGTTATCTCCACACCAGGTGGAAGGGGCCTCGCTTTCTTCATCGGCACGAGCAGTAAGAGAGGGCAAGCAGCCCATGATTGAGGATGAGGCAGCTCACGAGGCACATGATGATTTCATTAGTCGTGATGCCCGCTCTCCCCCTTCAAACTTTTATGAGATTATCAGGCAGAAAGAGGAGGAGAACCTCGTGTTGCAGCAAAAGCTCCAAATGGCCCAATGGACCAACACTTATCTAGAACAGCGCACCAAACAATTAGAAGAAGAAAAAGAACTTGATGAGCTATGGAGGATCCGCAGTGATTGAACTTTGAACTGTAGGAGGCCCGGTGACCCATTGCCTGCTGATCGGGAGTCTATGCTTATCAGGGTGAATGCACATTTGGATAGATTGTTGGAGAAGGCAAATCGTGACAAAGAGCTGTTACGCAACATGAAAACACACTATTGGGCAAGATTGCATGTTTGCAAGGCTAGAATGAAAATTCTCCAACGAAAGTTGTCAGAGGCCCGGAAGAAGAAGAAAAGGACAAATCCACTCTCCATCTTGGCTGAGGCATCCTTCACTCATCGTGGTACTGATCAGCCTTGATCTAGCATCAAAATCTGAAAATTTTGAGAATTTTGGAGCATTTTGCAAATTTTTGGTAAAATTACAGGTTTTGGCCATTTGAATGGTCTCACCCTCGGGTGAGACCATTTTGGAGGACTGCTCGGAATTTTGAAAACTTGGCATTTTTGGAAAGGGCATGCAAAGAGAAAAATTACCAATACTTGGGAGAAGCCTGATTTTGAGATTTGAGCCTCCAAAAGCTCAAAATACATCAAAAAAATGACTTTCTGCCCACTTTTTGAGTTGCAGAAAGTGACCTTGGGAGAAATGGTTTTTGAGGGGGCAAAACAACTCCAAATTCAGAAATTCCACTTGGGATGGAAAGTAGACATACCAAGATTTCCAATGAGCCATATTTCATCTGATTTGGACCAGTGGAACCCACTCAAAAGTTGCTGCAAAGGGGCACGACCATTTGAACAGGGGGCGCGACCATTCGAGCTAGCTTTGCCAGAATTGACCTTTTTTGTCAAAAAAACACTGTTTTGACTATGGTTGACCATTTTTACTTGTAGATGATGGATAAATGTAATATTTTCATGGCACTTTGATAGATTTTATCTCTCTTTACCCTTCTAGAAGCTTCCTTGATGTAAAAAGTGAATAATTAATGCATGAATCAGTTAGTTAAGTAATAGAGGCAAGTTGTTGGACTGCCTATTATCTAGTGCTTCATTTAGAATTAGTTCAAACTGCTCCTAGGAAGCTGAGCTCGACCCCTAGAGGTGGGGAAAGGAGTTAGATGGTCTATATTATGCTCTCTCTTTCTCATTTTCATGGTTGGACTCTTGTGGAAGAAAGCATTATTGTATATTGTACATCTATCTCTGCAATTTAAAGAAAAGGAAGGCCAGGGTTTTGCAGACATCCTTGTGGATTCTTGTGGATTGTTGTGTTGATGGTGTGTTATCTACATGTTATTGTAATTTTGTTTATGTATTCCACATCTCTCTTTTGCTTCTATTTGGACAGATGAAGTGGTAAAGTTTGAATACATGCTTTGACATGCTCAGCTTTTTAGTTTGTTCAAAATTTATGTTTTCTATTGTCTAGAGAGGATTCAAATGGTTGTTTTCCCTCTTTAGCTTCTTCTCTATCATCCCTGATCATCCATCTCAGCTTAAGGCATCAGCGCTCACTCCTACCTTGCCCCAAAGATCCCCCTGCAAAAAACTGTGCTCAATCCCCGCACCCTGAATTGCACTCCCTCCAATTGCCACCAAAAACCCAAAAATCTTTAAATCAACCCCCGTTATCAATTTACTAGCCTAATATCTTTGATACTAATTGGTCAGCTTATCATATTGAAAGATCTACCGAATCTGACCCGAGAGAGCCTTCTCATACCTCGTAGGGCTAGCTTCGAGGTGAAATGGTTTGATGTAGCCTTGAGAGTTTGTCTATCTCAGCCTAGGTGAATTCCAAGCGCTAACAGATACATATTTTGCTGAAATTTCAATTTCCAAAATGCATGTTTCCTTGTGGAAATTGAGATTTCTTATGAAAAGTATTTAATGACTATATATCAAAATGGTCATAACACATATTTTATTCCAATTTAATGATATAGATACCAAATTGTTAGGTCCCTATACTAGTATTGCAGCCCCTTATTGTTATTGTTAGTGTAGCCCCCTTATTTTTATTGTTGTTCCCATGTAGTCCCCAATTATTGTGCCCTATAGAAGCCCACTAGTGTTATTGTTGTGTTGTTACATTATTATTGTTATGTAGGCTTTGATTATATTGTGACCCCTTAGACTCCTATATATAGAAAGGAGGTCTTGTCATTTGTATTATCTAATAATTGTTCATTTATGTAATGTAAAGGAGGTTTCCCCCTCAAATAGAATAAATTTTAAGCCGTTGATCTATATTTTTTTGAGCTGGTTCCATAACATTTGGTATCAAAGCTTTGGATTTTAGGGTTTCTCTACTGCAAACAGGTCATTGTGGAATTTTCTCTATAGAATTTTTTATATGAAGGTTCAGAAGCTGAAATTTTTACCATGAGAGTGGAAATATGGATGAGCTTCACGTAAAAAATTTAGATCTTGTTTCACTATATTTTTGGAGATATGATCCAAATAAGTTAGCACTTTTGCATGCTCCAAAATTTTGTCTCAAATAGGTGACCTTGGTAAAATCGTCATATCTTCCTATAATAGCTTCAGATTTGAATTTCATAGAAAGTTACCAAAAGTGCATGGATTGTAGTATCTTTTGTATCATTTTCAGGGCCGAAGGTTGAAACGATGACACGTGTAACTCCATCCAAGTTTGCTCTACTAAACTAGTCCATAATCCGGTCATCCTGGGAGATTGGACTTAGCTTTATCTTGAAGAATCCAAATTTGGTCTGACTTGTGGCATGGGAAATAAGAATCAAAGGGATACAACAAGACCAAATTTGAGATCTTGGAGATCCAAATATATGGAGATACAACAAATTCAATACCAAGCTCCTACAAAGCAAGAAAAAGGTGTGTATTTTTTTAAAAATTTGCATAAGTTTTGTTTGAAAAATCAATTTGAAGTGATTTGAGGGGCATAATGAAGCATAAATATAATTGTTTGATTCAAAAATGACTCGAAGCAAGAAAATGGAAACACCTAGTAAGAAACTATAAATTTCTACTACAACGCATGAGGAAGAGGAAGAAATGCAACATGATATATCAAAATTACAAGACCAAGTGCAACAAATTTTGCTCTCGCAAAGAGTAATAAAAAATGAAATGGAAGCTAAGATGGATGGTTTGAATAATGGTTTAAAATAAGACATGAAAGGTTTAAAAGTAGACATGGAAGGTTTGAAGGATCTTTTAAAAGTAGACATGGAAGGTTTGAAAGAAGGTTTGGCAAAGTTGCTACAAGAAATGCTTCCTAATGGCAAAAATATATTAGATGAAACTCATGACGAGAACAAAAGAAATGTTAATCATGAGTTCATAGACTCTAACATTGGATTGAAGAATCACCATATTTCAAGGATCGATATGAGGAATTTTGATGGCAAGGATTTGGTAACATGGATACTACATATAGAACAATATTTGATCTCCATAATTTACAACACACATAAAAGGTACGCATTGCAACTTTATATTTAGAACCCAATCAGTTTGTATGGTATCGATAGCTTTATTCTTGTAAACCACTTGTCACTTGGTCAATTTTTACGAAGGAAATGATAGCACATTATGATATTACAAAGTGCAACACCTTCCAAGCTTGAATTGTGATAACTGAGGAAATCAATGAGATTTCCTTTCACTTGATTCAAGCAGACCAAGAAGAATTCAACCCCTTTGTTTGCATTTATGCACTTGAAGCATTGGAAAGAGGGACGATCATCAAGGGAACTGTGGGGAGTGGTGAAAGCTTTTAGTGCCCATATTTTTCTATGTATTTATCTTAGACTCAGTTGTTAAGAGGTGAAATACGTGTTTCCTAGAAAGTGAAGACCTTGATTCTCTATCCTTTAGAATTGTTGAATACAAAGAGGGGGAGTGAATCAATATTCTTCAATCAATGCCTTATTTAACACATACATTCTCAGTAAAGCAAACTAGTTACACATTATTAAGTGCACAAGTACCATACAACATCAAGCTTTAACAAAAAAACATTGTACTCAAAATTTTACATGGAAACCTATCCAAGAGAAAACCACAAAATGACTTTGTTTTTATTAATAAATGTAGGCTCTAACCTACTATATCAATCATTGTGAGTGTCATGTTGTAGGATACTTCAATCCCCTTCCAAATTTGCAGGCACCAAACTACCAGAAACACCAATCCACTTTTAAAGTTTTGTAGGCAGTTGTAGGAGACTTCAACCCCCCTTGTTTCTACTACATCTCTTTGTTTTTCTACAACTATCTGTTATGCTCTCCAAACAACACTGTTGAAACAATCTATCCTTCCATACTCACACTAACTATCTACATCCTCATTTGATCATGTACTTCTTTATTTTTTTGTTTTCTCCCATCCAACCTTTATAATGGTTTGGTACCCATGGTTTTAAACCAACCCATGGTATTATGTCTTGACTATAGTATGTATTCTCTTCTCCCTACACAATTTCCTCTGTAATATTGTGATGATACCAAGCAGTTTGTTTGTGGTAAAGAACTCCTAAAAATGATTTCTCATTAACCTTGAAATAACGATCTTTGAATTCATTGGCATATTTCTAAAATGCATCCAATGTAATTCTATATTTTTTCTTCTCAAGGTCATTTCATAAGTTATCATTTTATTTAAAAAAGAGCATACCTGCGTTTGTAAGGCCAAGATCGTTCACACAATGAAGACAACAATTGAGTCATAGGTGAAATCTCATATTGAAAGTGGTCCCTTAATGTAAAAATAATGTTGGGTTGTGTTATATTCTTTCCACATAGTTAACAGGGGCTTTGAGGGATACCCGTAACCCCACTTTATGGGGTCTAGGGCAGCGCCCCGGAAAATTTTGGTTTTGGACCCTATGTTAGATTAGGCGGACCCACCTATGGTTTTGTGCATGATTTTCGCACATGTTTTTGGACACGATGGTTTTCGGTCCATGGTTTTGGACGCGATGGTTTTCGGTCCATGGTATTGGATGCTTCGGCATGTATAAATATGTATTGTAACATTGAAAGGAACATAATGAAAAATCAAGCTGGTAGTCTCGGTTTTGAGATCCAGTGGGAAATCTCTGTGTATATGTGTTTTATGTGTTATGCTCTCGCATTTTTATTTTTCCTGTGATTTAGAATTCGTATGCAGGTAATTTCTGTACGGGGTTAAAACCTACAATACAGAGATTTTTGAGTTCACCTAGAAGATCAAATTCAAGATATTCAATTGGTCAAGGTATTATCAATCTTTCTAGGAATGGGGGAGAAGTAACTATGGTTTTTTCAGGATCTTTCTGCTTGACTATATCTTTTTCCTACTTTATTTGTTGGTTATCTATAGTCGAAGGCTTATTCGATGTGTTTCTTTAACCTCAGGTTGCAGATTTTTGTCCTCATTTGGAGGAATTACGCATCCAAATATTAACTTAAGCCCATTACATTCTCTCAACTCAACTATAGGGTCTAGACTCCCAATAATTTAACTGACTGGATTGGTCTATTGTTACGATTTGGGTTGGGTTGAACCAGGAGTTGCGGTCATATATTAGGTTGAGGATTTTGCTGCAACATGTAAGGTGCTGGTAAGGTTGGTCGAGGCAGACGAACTGGTCCCATAGGCTGGTTTGCAGATCATTGCCAGTTTGGTTGCCAATTCTGACTTTGTGAGGTAAAAGGAGACCATTGAGAGGAATAGGGGGTGTTCTACTAGAATGGTGGAGGGTAAGAGGAATTTGGCCAATTATTATTTGGATTTGATTGGTTGGGCCCTGGTGGCATAGAAACTACTTAAGGTGGCCAAGTAGAGAAAGGTGGTTGGATCTGCCATGCTACCCCTGAATACTACGGAGAATTAAATTGCGAAGAAGGAAAGAATGAAGCTCATTCTGTAGGCATGCCTATCAGATGTGTTTTACATTAATGATGTTGGTTCAAAATATATACTAGTTCCACTTCCTCTTCTGCTTCCTTGAAAACTGCTTTTAATCAAGAAACGATGGACAACTTTCCGTAGCATGATCCTTCGTGAAAATGGTGCATGCTTGTATCATATCTAATTGACATTCTCTATGATTGTGTTTCTTTCTGCAACGTGGATAGAAAATATCCAAATTTTGTTCTCCTTCGGCTTGCTCTTTTTTGGCGTGCATGATATCCAATTGTGTTGTCAAGGTCCCCAAGGTATCAGTCTTTGAATCTTCCAGAAGATTTCTGATTTCAACTCATGTAATGCTCCCTCCTGAGGCTTTGCTATCTCTAGTGATTGCATCACGTCTAGTTGGTTTCAACATTGTATCACCTCTAGAACACCTCATGCACAATTGTATAATATTGTCATAATCATCTTGATAAATATCTCCCTTCCCCATCAAATTTAGTGTTTCTACCCATTAGTCTTTCATACCTTTGATCATCGTAGTATTAAGAACTTCAAGAGTCAAATTTTCATAAGGAGATCTTTTCATATTATATTTAAAACATTCTACATATTCTTCAAGCGCCTCGTTAGTCTTAGCTACCATTTGAAATATTCTAGTTTGGCAATAATCTTGGTATTTTTTTATAAAGGTTGTTTTCATTTGGTCCCAGTCAGTAGTGGTACCTCCACCAAGCCCCATAAACCAACGTAGAGCTGCTCTCTTTAGAGTACAGTGGAAAAACTTTAGTTTCTATGGGTTGGTAGTGTAATCATATCCTCTACATAAAACATTGAATTTGAAAATGAATGTGTCATGATCCTCTGAAGTTAGCCCATGAAAGGTAGGAATATTCTATAATGGAATAGCTTTCATGTGAGCATTGACAGTTGTGTTAACAATAGGGTATTGTAATGTAGAGGTCTGAGGTTGTTGCTAATTATGAACCATTTGGTAAAAAATATGTCAATATTCTTCAAGGATTTCTGGAGCTAGAGATTTGTTCCTGGAGGATCTAGAAGGGACTTTTAGAATGATTTTAATGACACTACCTTGCTTTGAAATACTAGGTGTCCTCTGTTCAACTATTACTTCAGGAGATTTGGGTTTTGATGATTTAATCTTTTCAGAACTACCTGTTTCTCATCCTTCATGGAGATTGCAAGAGTTCCCTTCTTGTAAAGGGATAAGCTATGAAGTTTTAGCATTCTAAAAACTTTGTTTAGACCCTTCAGTCTTGCTGTGAATCTCAGTGTCAGCTACAGATGGTGATCCTGTTGCTTGAAGGGTTATAGTAGGCTTTCTTGTAGAAACAATTTGGGGTCCTACTAATGACTGAGACTTAGCTTTTCTTATGATTTCATCAATGAAGGTTGATTGTCCAAGGGTAACTGTTACCTTGGGTTTTTCAGATCTGGGTGGAGGAATTATATCTTTTTCTACTCTTTTCTTCTTAGTCACTCATACAGAAATACAAACATTTATTTCTACCTCAATTCCTACACAATTTTGCTAAAAAGTGGGCAAAGGAGCAAGAACTTTACTTTCTCATACGTAGGTTCTTACCTTCCATTTTTAATACCCCATTCTTTCACAACAAATGAACATCAAACATCTGTTTCTATTTTAATTCCTACGCAATTGTGCTAAAAAGCAAGCAATGGAGCAAGCACTTTACTTGCTCGTACACAGGTTCTTACCTTTCATTTTTACCCAATTCTTTCACAACAAACAAATATGAAACATACATCACCTTCTGTGAAATAGAAACACTCTCCCCAACAACAGTGCCAAAATGTTCAGCGCAAATAAGATGTCTTTTAGAACTCCTAAATTCCTCACATTAATTATCAACCTGGGTAAGTATTTTTGTCTCAAGAATGTACACAATATGTGCAAGTGATGGAAATCATTGGATCTACAAAGAGTAATGCTCTTGAATAACTTATTGATTTCAATACAAGAGTAAATGGATCAAACCATAAACTACCAAACTTGTACTTCAAAGAAATTAACCTATTCAAGCACCAAAACTCAATCTTAATCAGAAACTCTAATTGCAATCATAAGCACACCAACTGAGTGCATTGTAGCGGTAACAAAGCTCTTTCAAATGAATATAAATAGTAATGCACATGATCTAACCTATAATACTATGGTTGTCGATTAACAAGAAATAACTTTTATCTCATAATTGAATCAATCTATGACATAAATAAATGAAACCAATCAACATAAATAAGAAATAACATGTGGAATGCACCAACTCAACGCTGGTGATTTATATATCAAATAGATCAATCGTAAAACTATAAAATAGATTAATTAGACTTTCAGTAAAAATGTAAAAATATAACACAGGGAACCACAGTGAAATCCACCAGCGACGAGGCCTAAGATGCTAGTGTTCACTGCTTATCTACTCAGAATATCATGAACAAACTTAAACACAAATTATATATTACTCATTAATTCTGAATGTCATTACAACAACGATGCATGCTTCATAATAACACTCTATATCTTAAAATTATAGCCAAAGTAAATAGGCAAAAGTTGTTCTATTCTATTCGTTTTTCCCCACTTATAGTCAAAGTGGAAAAGAGATATCTGTGATTCCTCAGGATTAGGAGATCCTGAGGAATTCTGACCAAATACTATTATCAAACAATCTTCCATTTTGCTTTGATCCTCCTGGTTCTATTTTCAACTTGATTGCACAAGACACACTCTTTTCTCTTTGTTTAGCCTTTGTTGTTCAATAGATTGAACAATAGTTGTCCCATTTGCTAATCTCTAGAAAAAATCCAACAAAAGTTAGTTTTGACAAACAATTCATATCAAAAGTGATTTCATTCACTTTCTATCAAAATTCTATCAAAATATTATTACATCATGGCACAAATTCATAAAAAGGAGGAAAAAGATAATGTAATCAAGGGATTTATACCTATTGCATGGCCCAACAATACACTTGTTATATATATATATATATATATATATATATATATATATTATATATATATATATATACATATATATATATATATATAGGTTATACACCTCACGTTTCTCTTACTTATGATAACATCATACTTCTATTTCTAAACATCATTGCGTACCATTTTCCCACTATTCATATCGATTTTCTTGTTTTTTTTATTTGGATGCCTATTCGCATATTATGTTGCACCTTTTTATTCTCTGTACTTGAGGATGATCTACTATTTACTGGTTTGATTCATATTTAGTTCTGGTATTTTATTTTTGGGAATGTCGAGAGAGTTCCATATCATAGACTATAGTTGAATAGTGATATACACTCTCAGGGCAAGGATTTACCTATCATATCTGTATATGTAGTGAAGAAACTAGAATGGTCTCTCATTCATTAGCAAATTAGCATTTTGTGTGAGCCTCAGCATGAAATATTTCTCCTTTCTATCTACTCAGAATGATTTTTTTAGATCCATTTAATATTTACCTCTAATGATATGTACTTACATTAAAGCTATAAATTGAATCTCTATGTTATGCTTAAAAGGTTCGTTGCTTCTTGATTGAAGAGTACTAGGCTCTGTGTAAATTAGTTCACTTATTATTGGAACTAGCTATATTATTCATCCAATTTTCTGTGAATACATTTGCATTTCTTTTTTCTTTAACTGATGGATATAGAGATAGATTTCTTCAGGGTTAATATGGTCCTTAGCTTCTACTTCTTAATGCATACAATTCTCATTCATGATATTTCGTACTTATTTGAACAAATCATTGTAAAGCATGTATAGTATTTCTGAATCATGGCAATCTCAACTTCTAATTCCAATACTGATATAACAAATCATGCTATAGAGAAATAGATGATAAGTCAACATAAATCCATTCTTAATAACATAACCATCACCATCATTACAAGTACCCTATTACTAACTCTTTTAGAAGAAAATTAATTTATTAATTCCTATGTTGTAATAACTTAATGATACACCTATCCATTCTACTATCCCATAAGTAATAACACCCCAATTTCCTATATTTAAATGCATATCATTTTATACACTGCTATACTCATAATAAGAAGAGAATCAACATCCAACACTAACCTTGTATGTATAAAAAATACAAATAATAACCTAACAAGAACAATGGTAGTCAGAAGACACTTGAAAGTTTAGTAGTCCTCTCCTCCCAACCATATAATTGTTCTCCTTTATTTCACCTTTGTGCAGAGATTCATTTTCTCTCAAGAGATCAACAACCCCATTGATCCTTGTAATAAGATTTTTATGCCTTTTTTCAATGTGGGATTTTTCCCTAAAGCATCATCCCGCTTTATGGTATTTTCTTCTTTTAAACCAAAATCTCATTTTCTATATTCAGTGACATTTTATGCTAATCCAAACTTAGTTTTTATCTCCACCTAAGTTCTTAATGGATCTTTATTTCCCATCCATTAAGTTTACCCATAATTCTTTCTAGAATACTTATCATGGAAAGCCATCTTGTCCATAATCTCTTTTGCAGGTGTTGAACTTTCAAATGTTTCCATTTCCATTTTTTATTTATTAGTAAACATTTATATACATTATTGTATCAGTAATGTGTAATTTCTAGTAAACAACCAAAAGTATAAATAATAACTAATGAAAGTATGAATTGTTCCTAGAGGAGGAGAGTTGTTACATTCTCCCTCCCTTTTATTTAGACCATCCTCAGTGTCTTAATTTCCAATTTCAATTTGTTGAAATAATGATGGATACTTCCTTTGCATTTCTTCTTCTAGCTCCCAGGTGGCTTCCTCTGGTGTATAGTGTCTCCCTTGTATCTTAACCTGAGCGACAACTCGATTCTGGAGCCAAATCTCTTTCCTGTTAAGAATACTAAGAGATTCTAGTAGGAAATCACCTTTGGGTTCCACCTGTAACAATTTCCAATCAATAATATGAGTACGATCATGTTTTTTTTTTTTTTTAACAAAGATACATGAAGGACATTATGAACTTTAATGTGACTAGGCAATGCTAATTGATAAGCTACAGGTCCAACTCGATCCAAAACTTCAATTGTCCACAAAACCATGGGGATATCTCGGAATAGGTCCCTATTCGCAAAGATATTATCTAGGGTTTCACCCTCAACTATACATTGTCCCCAACTTTAAACTGTTTATGTGTTCTTTTCTTATCTAGGTAACCCTTTTGTCAGTCTTATGCCACTTTGAAATTCTGTTGGATTTTTCGTACCATCTATTGCATTTATTATAGTAATTACAGTCCCAAAACAATTTTTCCTATAGTTGGTTCCAACTGAGAGGTGTATGGAATTTCCTTCCATACAATGCTTCGAAGGGAGTCATTTTAATAGAGATTTGGTAGCTTTTATAATACACAAATTCAGCTAAGTCTAAGAAGTCCTTCCACTGGGTAGGCATATACATCTCACGCATTATGAGAAAGTCCTCGAAAATATGGTTGACTCTTTCTGTCTTTCCATACATTTGATGGTGGTAGGATATGATGAGGGTTAACTTAGTACCGAATAGCACCCTCCAAAAGGCTGAGGTGAATTATCTGATACTATCATTTTAGGGACACCATGCAACTAGAATATTTCCTTCATGAATACATTAGCAATTTGAGCAGTGTCATAGGTAGATTTTATAGGTATGAAGTGGGAGGCCTTACTAAGTGTATCCACTACCACCATAATAGTGTCATTTTGTCTCTTTTTTTGTGGCAACCTAGTGATAAAATCTAGTGACACTATCTCCCGTTTCCATTTAAGGATAGGTAATGCATTAAATAACCCAGCGGGGTGCTGATGTTGTACGTTAACCTACTGACACTCTATACACTTTGCTAAATATTCTTCCACCTCGTTTTTCATTCCTGACCAAAAGATAATTTTTCTCAATGTTGTAACCATCTTTTGGTATCCCGAATGTCTTACAAATGCCTTTTTATGATACCCATCTAGTATCATTTATTTCAACTCTGGAATGTTGGGTCTATACAATTACCCTTTCTACATCAATAGTTTTTCCTCACTTTTTGTAGATCCGGGTACCTAAACATGATGTAATTTTTCTTGCATTTCTCAATACTTCTGGTCCTTATTCATAGAGTCTTTAATCTTCTTAGATAATTTTTTTCTAATACCGCTAACAATTATTGTTGTTAGAGTGTATGCGTGTCTGCTTAGAGCTTCAGTTGCCTTCTTTTCCATTTATTTCATATGTTTAACATCAAATTCAAATTTGCTAAGGAATAACATGCATCGATTGTTTCTACCATTAAGATTAGGGTGACTTAACAAATACTTTAAGTTGAAATGATATGTTAACAATGTAAATTTCTTTCCCAAAAAATAATGCCTCCACATTTTTAGGGCATGTAAATCAACTTCTAACTCCTGATCATATACAACATAATTTTTCTCATGGGTTTCTAGTTTTCTTGATTTTTATGCTATTACAGAATTATCTTACAACATAACTCCCCCTAGGTCCTCCATACATGCATCTGTACACACTGTAAATTCTTTGTTTAAATCTTCTTGTTTCAACATAGGAGACGTGGTTAATAAATGTTTTAGTTTATCAAAACTTAGTTGATAGTTGGCTATCCACTCAAATTTCACCCCCTTTTTTCTATAGAGAGGTAATAGGATAGGCTATTTTGGGAAACCTCCAATAAGTATGTGGTAGTACCCCACCACTGTCATAAATGACCAAATAACAACTACCTGTGTGGGTACAAGCCAATTCACCGTGTCCTTTACTTTATCTGGATCCATTTCTAACCCCTCCTTTGAAATAATATTCCCTAGATATTGAATTTTAGTTTAGTAGAATTCACACTCATTATATTTAACATATAGTTTTTCTCCCTTAGGGTTTTCAATAGCATCCTTAAGTGATCTTTATTTTCCTCTTAATTCTAAGAATACAACATAATGTCATGAACAAAAACTAGTGGCAATTTATTCAAGTATTTACTAAGTACACTATTCACTAGACACATAAAAATGGCAGTGGCATTGGTTAGGCCAAATAGTAACACCACAAACTTGTAGTGTCCGTATTGGGTCCTAAATGTTGTTTTATAAATATCCTCATTCTTGATCCTCAGGTGATAGCACCTCATCCTTAAATCAATTTTGAAGAATATGATGGCTCCCCTCACTTGATCAAATAGATCATCGATGCAAGGCAGGGGATATTTAATTTTAATATTCAGCTTGTTTAATTGACGGTAATCAACACACATTCTAAAGGTACCATCTTTTTTGTTAACAAAGAGTACAGGTTGTCCCCACGGTGACACAATAGGCCTACTATATCCTTTATCTAGTGGCTTCTACAACTGCATCTTCATCTCTCTTAGTTCTTGGGGGCTCATCCCCTAAGGTGCTCTAGACACTTGACATGCACCCAGTACCAAGTATTTAGTGAAATTTATATCCTAGTGGTGTGGTAAACTCGAAATATCCTCAGGAAAAACATCTAAAATATCCTTAATAACCGGAACACCATTTGCTTGTGACTCTTTACTTTGTTATTCAGTTTCTTCTACTTGAACCATAAATACTTGGCATTCCCTCTAGGCACTCCTCTTCATTTGTAGGGTGGTAATTTGCCTTACTGAAATCAGTTTGGGAACCCCTTGAATGATGTGAGTTTGTCCATTCTGGTTAATACAAGTGAGATTTCTTACTAGGTAGTTTATAAGTGTTGCTTAATGCTCCACCCAATCCATTCCAATTAGTATGTCATGAGACCCAAGGGGAAGCACATTTAAGTCTATCGTGGTAATGTATGCATTTAGATTTATTTGACATTATTTCACTTGACTGGTGACCCTTCTCTTGGCACCAGTCACCAATTATATTTTTCTACTATTTGTGGTTTGACATAGCTTAAACTAGATCCTATGTCAATTAGGATAGAAACACGGTGATTGGTGAGAGTTCCTAGTCTAAATTTAATCAGGAACACAACAAATTACATATATAACCATAATACAAGGACACAACAGAAATAACAGTTCATTTCATTAATTTCAAATACTGGATTATGCTTACAAATGCAATGGAAATAAGACCAAGTTAGGTGACGGTAGCTTATCTTTGAGAATATATGTGGTTGTTACATGCCTCTCAACTATGTTACAACGAGGCTAAAAGACCTATTTGTTATTGGAAAACATGAAAAAAAAACCTGAACAACAAAAAGTCTAACCCAAAGAGATGAAACACCAAGAGTTTATGGGCTCCGTTGGGGTTAGTTGGGCATCCAACTTCCCAGGATTGTAACTTGGTCATATTATCTCCGTTTGGTGCATATGATACCTTGTTTGAAATGTCTCTCTGAGTACTACAAGGTTTTTACAAGGTTATAGAGGACCTCAAAAATGTGTTGTTAACGGGGTCAAAAATGGTCTGGAAGTTCAGGACCCAAAATAGTGCTAAAAATAATAAATGATGAAATAAACAAGGAAAAAATTGAAACTGACTGGAGGTATACCTGGAATAGGTGGGTGGCCACCAATATCCATGTGGATTATTCCTTCCCCCTTAGGAAGCAATGGTCCCCATTCCATGTAGAGCCTCCATGAGGTGAGGACATTTTTGTTGAACCTAGTCCCTGGTGAGCTAATTGCCTTCGTGCAGGATTTCGCTAACTTTGACAACCCGATATAATTGAATCTTTTGTTGGCCAGGGTTCTTGACATGTGTGTCCATAATAGATAAGTTGTGGCCTATTCCATGTAATCTTGATTTAACTCTATTGGTGTGAATTGTTTTGCAATATTTGATGTGTCCAGTAATGGTGGGAAGTATGGTCGAAGGGGGTCCACATTGAACACTCGGTGCAGACCAAGGAATGGGAGGATTCTAAGATCAAAAGCATTATCTCCCATAGCCTTGGTAATGGTGTAAGGACCATATCAAATTGGTATGGGCTTCCAATGGGCTCCACTTAGGTGTTATTTCTGCAAATGCAACCAAACTTTGTCCCCCACCTAAAACTTATGTGGCACCTAATGTTGATCATGTTGCTACTTGTAATTAGCATTTGACTTCTCTAGGATGTTGTGAACTTGCTGGTGAATGTGTTGGATGCATTCAATAAATCTGGTTGATTTATCGACCTCCAGAGATACACATGACGATTTTCTTTGTGTAGTCGCCTGAAGCATGACAACATCAATCAGACACAATGGTTGAAATTGTGGACCCACTTGAAAGGGACTGTGACTAGTCGAACTATGGAGAGCTCTATTATAATTTTGTTTTACATATGGAAGACTATCATTATAGGTTTGAGGATGCTTGGATTTGTACATGTGGAGTGTGTGCACTCTCATGTCATTGATGACCTCTGTCTGGCCATCAGTCTAGGGATGGAAGGAAGTTGACTTGGTGAGCTTCTTGTCCAATAGTGTCCAGAGGATTGACAAAAATGTGCTCAAGAAATTGCTATCCTGATCTCATATAATGGTATGTGGCATCCAAAAATGTACCCATACTTGTTTAAATAAGAGTTTGGTAGTGTCCTCTGCTCATATGCTCTTCTTGTAGGCTGCCAATATACCCATCTTAGAAAATCTGTCAATAAACACAAATACATAGTCATTACCATTTCAGTAGAAGGGAGCCCAGAAATATAGTCGATGGAGATGGATTCCCATGACTGACTAGGAGTAGCCAGAGGAGTGTACAAGCCTTTCTTCTTAATGGATGGCTTGGCGATGGTGCAATCAGTGAAGGATCTGATATATTTCCCAACATCTAGTTAGAGTTTGGGCCAATAGAAGTACTTCTGTGGTACAACCATAGTTTTCTCCACCCCAAAGTGTCCTACGATTCGACTATAATGTGCCTCAATTTGGTACACTCTCTTTAAGGAACATAAATGTGGCCTAGGTAGCATAATAATGTGTCCTAGAGGTGGAAAAAAGGAGCTTGTTTCCCATCGACTAGAATCTAGTATGTAGAGGCAAACCCTAGATCATTTTTGTATAGTTGCAGCCATCCAGAGCTATCGTGACCACAATATTTAAGAATAATAGTCAGTGCTACAACTAGGGGCCGCTGAGACAGTCTGCAACATGATTGGTGTTGCCATTTTTGTATTTAATTTGTAAGTGGAATTCTTATGGATATGTAAACCACTTTTGATGGTGATTGTTCTACAACTCCCCTATGTCTGTATAAACTAAAGAGGTCAATGATCATTGTGGATGACCGTTTCCTTCCCCGAAATGTAGTGCTTCCACTATTGGTAAGCCTACATGATGGACTGCATTTATTTATCATAGGTGGGGTACTTCTGAATGTATCAAAAAGTGTCTCACTATGATAGGCCACATGATGCCCATGTTGGATGAGGACTACACCAATAGCATAGTCTAAGGTGTCTCTCTCAATTTCAAATTGTTGTTGCAGGACTACAGTTTGAGTATTGGTACAAAGCGAAGTCAGCGCTTCAACTCAACAAATGCCTTCTGTTGGTACTCAAAACATGAAATATTTTCTTTCGTTGTGCCCTTAGTAATCTGAATCAAAGGCGAATTGATATGGGGGAATCCCAACATGAACCTCCGATAAAAATTTGAAAGGCCAAAAAATTTGCGAAGCTCTGTTATTGTGGTGAGGGCTGGCCAATCCCGACTGACTTGAATCTTGGTCAGGTCCACTTTCATGCCACGCTCATCTATGATGTACCCCAAGTATTGGACCTAACTGATGCTAAATGTGCTTTTCTCCAAGTTGGCACATAGTTTGTGCTACCAAAGGATTTGAAGGACCTACTGAATGTGCTGCAAGTGTTGTTCATAACGCTTGCTAAAAATGAAGATGTCATCTAGATAAAAACACCACCAATGAGTTAGTGAAGGGTCACAAGATGTCATCTGTTAGCCTCCCAAAAGTAATGGGGGCATTTGTCAACCTGAAGGGCATAACCAACCATTCAAAAATGCACTTGATTTAGGTAAAATACTTCGCCCCCTTGAGTTGGTCCAACAGGTCATTAATTTGTGGGATTGTAAACCTATTCCTAACAATAATTTTGTTTAATTCACAATAATTAAATCAGAGCCTCCAAGTTCTATCCTTCTTATATACCAGTATAATTAGGCTCCCTCAAGGTAAGGAACTTGATCCGATGTGCCCTTTTTGTAGAAACTGCTGGATTTTCTACTTGATATCTTTTGTTTCCAGAATGGAGTGGTGATACATCAAGATGTTAGGAAGAGGTGCTCCAAGAGTCAGAACAATTGAATGCTTGACCTGACAATGCAAGGGTAGCCCTATGGGTGAGGAGAAGATGTCCTTGTAGTCTTCCATGACTGCATCCACCTACTTGCTTCTTGGAGGAACCCTTCCTAGGTGACATGGACGTGGCTATGACCTTCCACTTGCTTTCAGAGTGAATCAGAAAGAAAAGAAAATCTCAGTCTGCGAGATAACCTTATTTCATTTCTTAGCAGAGATCAAAGAGATGATAGTAGGTGGGGCTACCTCCAATATCCTGTATAAATTAGCACCCAAAGAAATAATTATAGAGCAAGGTCTAAACTCATATAAAACATGTCACTTCCATAATTATGGTTTTCCTAATAATCAATCACAAACTTCAAGAGGAGAAACATCACAGAATACCTCATCTGTGAAGGGCTTGATGTTGTAGGGAAGGTGACACTGATAGTTGACTCAGAGATATCATCCTTGGTCGAGCCACCCGATGGCGTACATATGCAGATGTATTATAGTCAGTAGCCCCAACAACTTCATGACCTATGTTGAAATGAGGTTCTTTCAGATCTCACTATCAACAATGAACTACAATGGAGAACCCTTCACCCACATTTGTGAGTGGAATAGGCGATCCCCCTCTTCTGGATTTTCAGGACCAATATTCTAGATCTTGATGGTGGCCATAGTGGCAGTGGGCTCTGCAACAATGATCTACCTCCTTTTGTCATTCACCTTGTCAGGTTCTAACTTAGATTCAGAACATCCGTGAGACTCAGAAGCCTTTAGCCTAGCCACCAGTGACTTCTTTGACTAACAGTCAATTGTGTTGTGACTAGAGCTCTTATGGAATTCACAACACTTTCTCATGTCCTTATTTGTCTTTGTGGTATTGATATTTTCTTATGACTTCAGTGAGTTATCCTAGGTTTTCTCACCTTGGTTTCACCCTTATCTCTATGGCTTAGGGGCATCTTTCCCTTACTTTGGATTCTCACATCTGAAGTCTTGATTTTTTTGTTTAAGCGTTTGTTCTATCTTGAAAGTTTATCGATATGCCATGCTAAGCAAGGCAGTTTCAAGAAATTCCATCTCATCCTGGATGTACCTATGTAGATAGTAGCGGTACTTGAGTAAAAAACATTTCATAGAATTCATGATATTGAACTTCACATGAAGGGTATGAAAAACATTGATAAACTTTGGCATGTGTTGGTCCCTTCCCTATCACAATGTGGTCCACTTTATGTATTTACCCTCGTAGCTCTTTACAGGGTAGTACTCCTCCTTGATGGCTTCTTGGAATGAATCCCAAGTGGGTGTGACTAAAAATAGTTAGGGCATACCTTCATCCTTCTGCTCATAGTAGGTTTCCCACCAGTCCTTGGCATGCGGGGAGTCTTTAAGAAGAGAAAAAGTAATATTTTCTCGGCTGGAAAATTCATGAACAAAAAAATATCCTTATAGCATATTTAACCATTTATCTATGATGTTTAATCCATCTCACCCTCATATATGGAAATGTCAAAGTTAACTTCAACATTAAATGGTGTGGTGCTCCTAGAATAGCTGCTAGAAGTAGATGCGTTGTGCATGGGTAGTCACTCAAGGATATAGGAAAAGTTGTCAATCATTGTGTTCCTTTGTCACTCGAGGGCTTCTTCAAGCAAAAGTTTGATAGGATCTCCTACCCCTTTGCATTTCTTTTCTTATGACATGGGAGGTCATTAGGATTTGTGAGGTTGGCCTTGCAAAGGTTTGATGAGTTCAAACCCTAACGCCTTATATCCCAACCTTGTTGGGGACATGCAAAGAAAATAGAGAAAGAGAAAACTGCTCTGATACCACTGATCTGAATTTAAACAAGAACACAACAAATTACAAATATAACCATAATTACGAAGATGTAGTATAAATAACACTTCATTTCATTAATATCAAATATTGAATTATGCTTACAAATAGAATGGAAATAAGACTAGCTCAGGCAATGGTAGCTTATCTTTGAGAATATATGTGGTCGTTGCATGTCTCTCAACTATGTTATAATGATGGTCAAGGTTCTATTTATTATTCAAAAACATGACAAAAGCATGAAAAACCAAAACCCTAACCCGAGGAGATGAAACACCATGAGTTTATGGGCCCCGTTGGGGTTAGTTGGGTAGCCAACTTCCCAGGGTTGTAACTTGGTCATATTATCTTTGTTTCATGTGTAGAGTACTTTGTTAGAAATCTTTGTCCAAGTCCTATAAGTTTTTCCATAAGCCTATCTCTATGGTCTTGTAGCAGACCTCAAAACATTGTCGTTTATGGGGTCAAAATTGCTCCAAAAGTTCATGACCCAAAAAGCCACTAAAAATAAGCAAGGAAACAATTGAAACTAACTGCAGCACTAGGTGGAATAGGTGAGTGGTCATCTATATCCAAATGGATCAGTAACTTCTAATTCAATCATTTTAGGCTATTGTTCTGCTTGCCTATCCTCTAAGGATACACTTATCCTTGGAATGATCTGGGCCCTCTGGGCCATATCATTTAATATGGTAGCCTCATGGATAGTTTGTATATTTTGCATAGACCTAGGATTATGTGGGGAGTCTCTTATTAATTGAGGCTCACAACATCCCCAACATTTCAGTGGTCCCTTCTCCCTATCACCATTACCTTTCTTGGCATTCAAATCAATGATTTTTGACCTTGCCTAGAAAGTTTCTTGCTAATTTACAGTAACCTTATCAAACCATTTTCGTTGATGATCTCAACCGAAATCCCTGAGATATCCTAGTTTTGGTCGTCTTCCTCCCATTTAGACCTTCATCTTGTACTTAGCCAATTATTGGATCCTTCCCTTTACTTTTAAATTGTTGGTAACATAACCTTTCTTTTCTCGCCACCTCATCCATGGTTTTTGGGTTATCAAATTTGATATGTTCCCTATACATTGCAGGCAAGCAATTCATGAACCAGTGCACTTTCTCTTTTTCATCCTTAAGGTATGGGACATATCTCATTAGGTTAGTAAATTTGGATACAAACTCATCTATAGTGAGTTGTCCTAACTTTAGCTTGTGGATTTTTTTGTTGCATTCATCATAGTATCACTCACTCAAGTAATGATTCTTGAAGTGCTTATAGAAATCCTCCCACGTTATGCTTTTCTCCTCCATTCCTCGCACATTCTTTTCCTCTTCCCACCATAAGGTAGCTTTCCATTACAATTGATAAACAACTAACCTGGCTTTCAAGTTACTCTCATAACCATAAACTTGAAAATACTTAGTCATGTTTAATAACCAGGCCTCTGCATCCTCCTACTTTCCCCATTGAAAGTGGGGGGCTTGATCTTTTAGAATTCTCCTTAATGTTATGGTTTTCTTTTCCATTTATAATTTTAGAAATAAGTCTTATCTAATTCCCCTTCACTCTCAAATTTTTCAGGGTCCATCTCTTCTCCTTTCATTATTTCGGGTTCCACTGTTTTCTGGCTTGACTTCTCCATCAAAGTTTTTATCATTTCCTCTTGCTCCTCGTTGACATGTATGAATCACTCATTACTATCGCTTAAATTTGAAAACTCCCATTGTAGTTTTTGTATACCCTCCATGAATGTATTTGTAGTTGGAGTGGATACCTCCCTTAGCTCTACATATAACCCACCTCCTATAGGGATAATAGGTGTGTCATCAATCATCTTATTGAGTATTTCCCTTTCCTAATCAATCTGCAATTTGCGTGGCACCATAAATCATTTTTTAGTTTATTATGTCTTTTTTGTTCTTATATTTTGGTAAGGCCCAGTGGAGAAAATTGTCTCTGAAACCGTTTGTAATGTCTCCATACTCATACTAATCCCCATTTTTTGTTTCAGGGATACTAGGTGCTAAAGAATAAGGTAAAATGACATGCAAGCTCACATTCGAATTATTAAATTTTATAATAATTGGTTTGATCCTGCTTGAGTAATAAAGGTTGTGGATATTGTGCTAGAGGAATTATTATAACATAACCTTTTGTTCCACACCGCTCTTCAAATTTCATTAATATCTTTAATACCTTTACTTATTACATCCCCCCCAACCCCCACACTTCTTTTTATTTTTCTCAATTCATTAAGACTATACTAGTGTGGAGTTTAATTAAATTAATGGTTCATATTAACTGCTAGAGTGTGAGTCAACATGTTGTTGGTATAAAACTGGGCATCCCCATTATTCCTTAATAGGTAGAGTAATGTCACCCCAATTTCCTCATTTGTGTGGCACACTAAGCTATTGCCACCCATTCCTAATCACATGGGTTTTTGGTGGTTCATACCCAAAACCAGCTATGGTAATTAGATCTAGGGTGACTATTGACTGGGAATGAAATCAACATTGATGGTTGTATTCTAACCCTAACCGCTTTCCTAAAACCCTAAGCCCCACTTCATCTCTACATTTCTTCTCTAGTGGTCGCTGCGCTTTGAGTGATATGGGTTGCAAGTTTTGGTTTTGAGCATTGTGGTCAAATTTTCTTCCTCTACTCATACAATAGTGTGTGTACCCTTGTCTGTGCTTCATCCTTTAGCTTAAGACATATTAAAATCTCTTATGTAGACGTGACCTTTATTTCTCAGCCACTCGGATGCTTAGGTGATGTGCCAAGCTCAATTCCCTTGCACCATGAATCTCACGCTCCTCAGGGATTAGGGGTTTTATAAGTGAGATCATGTTGTTCAGAAAATAACTCGATCACGATGTTGATTACTATTTTAAAACACTCAATGGTGGGTAATAATTCATTTTTTTTATATTATTATTTACTTAGTAATGGTTTGGTTTTCCTTTGATGTTTTTCTCAATTTACAAGAAGAATATGATGTGTAATGTAGTTCATGTGTGTTTTTTATTGAAATGATCCAGGTGTCCCTGCATCCATGACCTCGACCTTCCTATTTCATGGTGCTTTACAATAGGTTTATTCTAGGAGTACAGAGGAGGCAGAACACACCCAATGAAGCTCATAGGTAATGTTTCATGTTTCCTAGGGTTTTAAGTCTATTATTCCCTATAAGAGTCTCAATGTCATGGTTCTGGGTCATAAGGTTTGTTCTATCCCCAGTTTCCTTTCTTTGTGTGTATATCTACTACAAGTTTCAGGCACCTTCCTTAGCCATTATTAGGCAAACTACAAGTATGCTCTATCTCTTTTTCTCATTACACCTGCTTTATATTTATTCCTCCCTAGACACAATATAAATTTCATTTTGTTTTTCTTCTCTTCGTAGCTTTGGATGTTATTTTCCCCAGGCATGTAGGAGTGTCACTAACCTAGGCTTGCAATTGGAAATCTCAAGCTTTGCTGGCCATTCCTAACGCATCCTGTACATTGGTCTCTTTTCAGGCTGGTGGCTTCTTGCTCTTATGGTATCTGGTTATTTCCACATATTTTCACTGTAAATTGATGAATCGTTCCAGTATTTTATTTCTGGGATTGTCCAGCCAGTTGCATATTGTAGACTACACCTGAATATTGCTATACACTTGAATGGAAAGGATTTACCTACCCTTTCTGTATAAGTAGTGAAGAAAATATAATGGTATCTCATTCATTAGCAAATTGATGCCCTATGTGAGCCTTGTAATGAAATACTTCACCCTTCTATCTACTCAGAATTATTTTCCTAGCTTCGTTTAAAATTTACTGTTAATGAGATGTACTTAAATTAAAGTTATAAATTGGATCTCTATGTTATGCTTGAGAGGTTCTTTGCTTTATGTTTGAAGAGTATTAGGCTGTGTCTAGATTAGTTCCCTTATTATTAGAACTACATATGTTATTCATCTAATTTCCTATGAATGCATTTGCATTTCTTTTTTATTTAAGTAATGGATATAGAGATATATTTCTTCATAGTTAGTATTGTCTCTAGCTTCTAGTTCTTAATGCATACATTGCTCATTCATAGTATTTTTATTTAGTTGAACAAATCATTGTAAAGCATGTATAATATTTCTGAATCATGGAAGTCTCAACTTGTAATTCCAATACTAATATAATAAATCATGCTACATATTAAAAGATGATAAGTCGAAATCACTCCATTCTTCATCACATAACCATCATCATTCTTACAAGTACCCTATTACTAACTCTTTTAGAAGTAGATTAATTTATTAATTCCTATGTTGTAATAACTCAATGATACAACTATCCATTCTATTACTCCATCAGTAATAACACCCAAATTTCCTATATTTAAATAGATATCATTCTCTACACTACTACACTCATAACAAGCAACTAGTCAACAACCAACACTAACCTTGTATGTATAACAAATAAAAATCATAACCTAACCAGAGCAAATGGCAGTCAGAAGACACTTAAAAGTCAAGCACTGCTATCCTCCTAATCATAGAGCTTCTCTGCTTCAGTTCACCCCTCTGTAGAGATTTGTTTTATGTCAAGAGATCAACAACCCCATTGATCCTTGTAATAGGCATTTTATGCCTTCTTTCGATGTGGGATTTTTCCCTAAAGCGACGTCCCATTTTATGGGAATTTTTTATTTTTAACCAAAGTCTTTCCTTTTATCTTCAATGAAACTTTCTGCTAATCTAAAATTATCATTTATCTCCAACTATGTTCTTAATGAATCTTTATCTTCCATCCATTAAGTTTACTCGGAATTCTTTCTAGAATCCTTATCATGGAAAGTCATCTTATCCTGAATCTCTTCTGCAACTACTCAACTTTCAAATGTTTCCATTTTCATTATTTCTTTATCAATAAAAATTTATATACATTTTTGTATTAGAAAAGTCTAATTTTTAGTAATAAACCAAAATTATCAACCATAACTAATAAAAGTATGAATTTCTCCTAAAGGAGGAGAGGTGTTGCATTATCCCTCCCTTTTATTAATGTCATCCTCAGTGTTTTAATTTCCAGTTTCAGTTTCTGAAATAATGTTGAGTACCTCCTTTGAATTTCTTCTTCTAGCTCCCAGGTGGCTTCCTTAGGTTTATAGTGTCTCCACTTTATGTTAACTTGAGCAATGACTCAATTCTAGAGCCAAATTTGTTTCTTGTCTAGAATACTAAGCGGTTCTAGTAGGAAATTGCCTTTGAGTTCCGCCTGTAGCATTTACCAATCAATGGTATGAGTACCATAATTTATATAATATTTTAATAAACATACATGAAAAACATTATGAACTTTAATATAACTAGGCAACGCTGATTGATAAGCTATAGGTCTTAATCGATCCAAAACTTCAAACAATCCACAAAATTGTGAGTATAACTTGGAATAGGTCCATCTTCGTAGAGATATTTTTGGGGTTTCACCCTCAAGTAAACATGGTCCCCAATTTTAAACTCTTTATGTGTTGTTTTCTTTTCCGCGTAACTCTTTTTTCACTTTTGTGTCGCTTTAACATTCTACTAGATTTTCCATAACATCTGCTCCATTTCCTATAGTAATTATTTTCCCAAATCAATTTTTCCTCTGGTTGGTTCCAAATGAGAGGTGTATGGAATTTCCTACCATACAATGCCTTGAAGGGTCTCATTTTAATATATATTTGGTTGCTACCATTAGACACAAATTTAGCTAAGTATAAGAAGTCATCCCACTAGGTAGGCTTATCCATCACATACATTGTGACAATGTACTCCAGAATCTGATTGACTCTTTCAGTCTGTCTATCTGTTTGAGGATGGTAGGTTGTGCAGAAGTTTACCTTATTACCCATAATTCCGAATAGCGCCCTCCAAAAGGCTGATGTGAATTTGGGGTCTCGATATGATAATTTTGTTTTAGGGACACCATGCAACTAAAATATTTCCTTCATGAATACATTAGAGATTTGAGAAGTGCCATAGATAGATTGTATAGGTTTGAAGTGGGTGACCTTACTCAGTGCATACACTACCACTATAATGGAGTCACGTTTTCTCTTTGTTCATGGAAACCTGATGATAAAATCAAGTGACACTATCTGTCATTTCCATTTAGGGATAGGTAATTGATTCACCAACCCAAAAGGGTGTTGATGTTCTACTTTAACCTTTTGGCTCTCTATATTCTTTGCTAAATATTTTGCCACTTCCTTTTTCATTCCTGACCAAAATAGACTTTTTCTCAAAGTCATTACCATATTCTGGTATCTTAGATGTCCTGCAAATGGATTTTTATGATACTCATCTAGTATCATTTATTTCAACTCTGGAATGTTGGATACATACAATATCCCTTTGTACGTCAATAGTTTTTTCTCACTTTCTGCATATATGGGTATCTAAACTTGCTGTAATTTTTATTGCATTTCTTGATAATTTTGGTCTTTATGCATAGAGTCTTTAATCTTCTCCAAGAAGATTGTTTTAATACTACTAATAGTTATTGTTGTTAGAGTGTGTTCATGTCTACTCAGAGCCTCAACTACCTTGTTTTCCTCTCCTTTCATATCTTTAATATCAAATTCAAATTCGCTAAGTAATGTCATGCATCAAGTCTATCTAGCATTAACATCAACTTGACTAAACAAATACTTTAAGCGGAAGTTATTTGTTAACAACGTAAATTTCTTAAACAACAAACTACGTCTCCACATTTTTAGGGTGCATATAACAACTACTAAATCGTGATCATATACATCATATTTTTTCTCATGGATTTTTATCTTTCTTGATTTCTATTCTATTACAGAATTATCTTGCAACGTAACTCCCCCTAGTTTCTCCATACATCCATCTGTGCACACTGCAAATTATTTGTTTAAATCTATGAATTTCAAGATAGGAGTTGTGGTTAATAAATTCTTTAGTTTATCAAAACCTAGCTAACAGTTGCTTGTCCACTCAAATTTCACCCCTTTTTTTGTAGAGAGGTAATACGATAGGATATTTTTGAGAAGCCTTCAATAAATTTGTTGTAGTACCCCTCCATTCCCATAAATGGCTTGAAAACAACTACATCCTTAGGTATAGGCCAATTAGCCATGGCCTTCACTTTATCCAGATCCACTGCTAACCCCTTCTTTCAAATAATATTCCCTAGATACTCAATTTCTGTTTTGTAAAATTTTTACTTGCTAAATTTAGCATACAATTTGTTTTCCGTTAGGGTTTGTAGTACCAACCTTAAGTGATCTTTCTGTTCCTCCTCATTCTTATAAACACCAAGATATAATTAATAAAATCCAATGCAAATTTATCCAAGTACCTATTGATTACATTGTTCATTAGACACATAAAAGTGGCAGGGGGATTGATCAGGCCAAATGATAACACTACAAACTCATAGTGTATGTATTGGGTCCTAAATGTTGTTTTATAAATATCCTGATTCTTGATCCTTAGCTGAAGGAACCTTATTCTTAAATAATTTTTGGAGAAGACAGTGGGTCCCCTCACTTTATTGAATAGATCATTGATGCAGGGTAGACGATATTTATTTTTAACAGTCATCCTTTTTAATTAGTGATAGCCAATACACATTCTAAAGGTACCATATTTTTTCTTAACAAAGAGTATAGGTGCTCCCTAGGGTGACACACTAGGCCTAATGTATCCTTTATCTAGTAGCAACTACAACTACATCTTCAGCTCTAATAGTTATGGGGGTCTGATCTTATAAGGTTCTATAGACACTAGAGCTACTCCTGGTACCATGTCTATGGTGAAATCTAAATCCTAGTGGGGTGGTAAACTAGGAATCTCTCGAGGAAAAACATCTAAAAATTCCTTAACAACTAGAACAACATTTGCTTATGATTCTTTACATTGATGTTCAGTTTCTTCTACCTGAACCATAAATACTTAGCATCCCTTCTAGGCACTCCTCTTCATTTGTAGGGTGGTAATTTGCTTTACCAAAATCAGTTTTGGCACGCCCTGAATGATGTGAGTCTATCCATTTTGGTTAACACAAGTCACAGGTTTTGTTAGGCAGTTTATAAGTGTTACCTGGAGCTCCAACCAATACCTTCCAATCAGTATGTCATAAGACCCAAGGGGAAGTACATTTAAGTATACAGTGGTACAGTATTCATTTAAATTTAGTTGACATTATTTCACCTCACTAGTGACTCTTCTCTTGGTACTAGTGTCCAATTGTACTAGCCAGGCTCTTTTGTACTTTTCTATTTTTATTTTATATTTTTATACTACTTTTTCTCCAACCTAGCTTAAACTAGCTCCTGGATCAAATAAGATAGAGACAAGTTGATTCACGAGAGTACCTTCTAATTCAATCATTGTAGACTCATGTTCTTCTTGTCAATCCTCCAAGGTTGCACATATCCTTGGAATGTTTTTGGGCCATATTATCTACTATGGTAGCCTCATGGATAATTTTTATATTCTACATATACCTAGGATTATGTGGGAAGTCTCTTACTAAATGAGGCTCACATCGTCCCTATCATTTCATCACTCCTTTCTCCCTTTCCCCATTACCTTTCCTAGAATTCAAATCAATGATTTTCTACCATGCCTTGGAACTTTCTTGCTGATTTACAGTCACCTTATCAAACCATTTCCATTGATGACCTCTAACAAAATTCTTGAGATATCTTGGTTTTGGTCGTCTTCCTCCCATTTTGACCTTGGTCTTGTGATTATTCAGCCAAATCTTGAATGCTTCCTTTACTTTTAAATTTTTGGTAGCATAAACTTGCCTTTCTCACCACCTCACCCATGGTTTTTGGGTTATTAAATTTGATCCGTGCCCTATACACTGTAGGCAAGGAATTCATGAACCATTTCACTTTTTCTTTTTCCTCCTTAAGGTATGGAACATACCTCCGTAGGTTAGTAAATTTGGATACAAACTTATCTATAGTGAGCTCTCATAACCTTAGCACATGAAATTTTTTGATGTATTCTTCATAGTATCGCTCACTCAAGTACCAATTCTTGAAGTGTTTATAAAAGTCCTCCCACAATACAATTTTCTTCTCCAAACATTGCATATTATTTTCCTCTTCCCATGATAAGTACACTTTTCCTTTCAATTGATAAATAGAAAACCTGGATTTTAGGTTACTCTTATAATCATAAACTTCAAAATACTTACTCATGTTTAAGAACTAGGCCTCTACATCCTCCTCTTTATCCCCATCGAAAGTGGGGGGCTTGATCTTCCAGAATTGTCCTTGAAGTTCTAGTTGTCTTTTCCATTAAGACTTCTAGAAATAAGTCTTATCTGATTCCCCTTCACTCTCATCTTTTTAAGGTTCCATCTCTTCTCGTTTCATTACTTCTGGTTCCATTGTTTTCTATCTTGACTTTTCCGTCAAGTTATCATCATCTGCTCTTTCTCCTCCTTGGCGCATATCAATCATTCATTATTGTCCCTTAAATGTGCCAACTTCCATTGCAGGTTTTTTATAACCTCCATTAATGGATTCGTAGTTGGAGTGGCTCTATCCCCTAGTTCCATATACAGCCCACGTCTTGTCGGGATAGTAGGTGTGTCCTAAGTTATCTTGTTGAGTATTTCCCTTTCCTTAACCAACTTGCAATTTACATGGTACCATAAATCATTTGTTAGTTTATTATATCTTTTCTGTTGTGGTGGTTCAACAAGGGCCAGTGGAAAACTTAGGGTCTGATACCAATTGTAATGTCTCCATACTCAAACTAACCATCAATTTTTTTTCCTGCACACTAAATATTAAAGAGTAAGGTAAAAGGACAAGCATGTTCACATTTGAATTATAATTGTAATAACTAGTTTGATCATGCTTGAATAATAAAGGTTGGGGATATTGTGCTAGAGGTGCTTGGTGAGCGCCAATATTGCTGCAAGAATGCTCCAAATCCTGGGCTTCCAACTTTACATTTATCAACCTGGTAGTTCGTAACAAACTTGGAAGCGTCGGTGTTGTATGCAGAAGTACTAGCTCTTACTACAGGTTGTCACTTGGTCAGCCGACACAAGGTCACTAGGAGATCAAGCCAACTTCTATAGATCTCAAAAGAAGCTCTAAATGTGATGAAATAAAGAAAGATTACTCTACTGAGGATATTCTAATTGCAGAAATGAAAAAGACTGGAATGTAAGGCAAGACCTAGTAAACCCTAATTAACAAGCTAATTCTACTTTTTCCAAAAACACCACGAAAACCATGAAAGAAATTCCATTACCTATTCGAGGAAGAAAACAACATCTAACCATGATATTTCTAGATGTAAATAAGCAAACAACAATATTTGGATTTTTATGTGAATTTGACATGCATTTAATTTATTGTGTGTGGTTGTGGCAGTGAACATGTGGAGGTAAAGGGTGGTTTTGGAGCTTGGACAGATGGAAGATGGTGTGGATGGGTCCTAGGAGGTCTTAGGTTTCCTTTTGGAGGCTTTTCCCACACTTAGCCTTCAAAAGAATGCCTAGAGGAAAAACTACAGGAGGACATAGGGAAACTACATGAGGAAAATAGGGAAACTACATGAGGCCTACAGGAGGAGGCTATGAGAAATTTCCACTATTTTGAGGGTGTGAGAGTGGTGGAAAAGGTGGATTAAGGTTGGGATGAGGTGTTAGGGTGCCTAAGGTATACTGTGAACCACCAAGAGAGAAAAATATGATTGGGTTTGCTCAAAGAGAGAGGAAGAGTTTATATGGAAAATGCAGGAAACTAAGGCAAGATTGAGGTGAGGTTTGGGAAGACCTATAGGGTCTGGATTAGATGGAGGATGTGACTGTTGTTAAGCTAGCCTACTATTGGAAGAGATCTGCTGCAGAGGAACTGACAGTTAACCAAGAAGATCAAGTAAACAATGAAATGAGTGCATTTAGGAAAAAACAGAGTTTTGCATTGAAATGATCTAAACTATGATCTATTAAAGGAAATGCTGAGAAATGTTGCAAGGAAGGAAAGCATGAAAGAGTACTATTGCAAATCAGGAAGTGAACATGACAAGGAAGATTTGAAGCAAAGCAAAACTGGACTATTAACCTATTACAAAGCTGCAAACACTAGAAGTCCTATGAAGGAGGAAAATGCGTGTTTTTGGGCGGAGCAAGAGGGTCTTTGCCTCAAATCATGGTCCCGAAGGGAGGAAGAGAGGCCGAGGTATTGTTGCTAGAATTTTTAATCTTTTTTGATCATTGTTTTAACCTACTACAGAGAGCAAACTACTAAATCTTCAAAAGCAACCTATTCTTAACCATGAAAGAAATACATCTAACAACAAATTAATCTACAAATAAAAGTAAATAGAAGCTTGGCTACTTGGACTGGGCCCTAACCCATGATATTTAGCCCTCTGAGGTAACTTAGTGCTAGTTCAAAAAGGATTCCATCTTCATTATAAAAAAATAGCAAGTTTACATGAAACTGTCACAAAATAATAAGCTCGAAATTTGAGCAGAGTTTACATAAGCAAAAATCTGACCCTAGTGAGGCCCTAAGCCTCTCTACTTATACATTTGAAGCTACCAATAGCTTCCTTAAAATCAGGGAGGCTTGGCTCCAAAAACTTGTGATAAATATTATTCATCCTTCGCTTTCTCTACTGCCTTCTAGTGCATGATTCGACTGCTTGTACTTAGAGCTAAATGAAGCAGAATTCGAAGTGAGAAGTAATAAATGAGGGGTATTACCTCCTATAAGTCCTCTCCTCTATCTTCTTCGAGTTATTGCTACCATATTACCATTGGATCCTTGACTTTGACCTTGAAATTCATCAATAATCTGTATTAAACTCTCATTAGACCATATGGCATGATAACTAGCTCAACCCACTCTATAAGCATAAATATAATCAGAAAATCGTACAATAAGCTAAGAGAATCGTTGATTTGACTAGGTTAGGAGGTAAAATGAGACCATATAATTACCCATTTATGAGGCTCATCATCACCCCCTATTGAAGGTATTGCTCATCCTCTGACCAACTTAGTCAATCTCCTCCTCTTTTATGGTCTTCGTGGCCTCCCTAGCATCCCAAGCTTCTAATGTGGTCTGCTCATGTTGGCCATAAAACCCCGTCTTTCTCTCTATGTCCTTCCACTACTCCTCTTCTTCTTCTCTTCTGTCTTCCAACATGCCTAATAGGAGTGGAGGACTTAGTTTGAGGCCAATCGAATTGACCTTCAACCTTTGCATGGAGCACTTGTACATTGGCACTCCTTTCAATGCCTCCTTCAACCTCATGGGGGAATGGTATTCCCTGATCTGGAGACTGTGAAGTAAGGTTTTCCATATTCTCATGCATGCATGCACACAATCATCCCCAAGTAGCCTTTGCATATCTTCAAAGTGTGCAATGGCTTGTGCCTCATTTCTTAGATATTTAGGGGCAATCTGGGAGTCATTAGCAAGTAGGTTGTGTGTGTTGATGAGTGCCATAGGATCTAATTGCTCAACCCTTACCATTAATGGCTCATTCTACTCTTTTATTATCAATATTTTTATTTCTTCTACCCTCAATTATTCATGGTTCATCCATGAGGCCATGGCCATTAGTTGCAGGTCCCCTAGCTTGGCATTGGGGTCCCACACATTCATGTCTATGAGGGCCATGTTATGTAGGTATAACTCTACCATATTTGGTTTATCCTCAAAGGTGCTCTAGTCACACAGGTCCATGAACTATATGTAGTCTTGGAAAGGCATTGTTCCTCTTTGTGCCAAGGTCTTTATTCGGAATTGAAGTCATTGGTTCTTTAGATGGAGGCCATAATATTTGGCTAATGTTCTATGTTATAATGCCTCCATGGATAAGCTGGCCATGTATGCTAGCTATGTCTCTTTCTCTTGCTGCTACCTCCTTAGGATTTCATTCTCAATTTCAAGGTGGCTTCTTGTGATGGCTTCTCTGTCTTTGATAACACTCAATTCTCTACCCATTTCCCTGAGTTAGTTTTCCATATGGCCAACATCCTCAACCCCTTTGGATTTGGCTATCTGCATCCACCTATGTGTTCTCACTCTTCCTTTCTCTAATTCAAAAAACAGTGGAACTAAAAATTTCAGTGGGATTATTCAGCCTCCCTCAAGTAGATTGTAATAAGAGGCAAGACTAGGCTGGGGGTTAGGTTGTTGTAACTCTTTTGTTTCCTCCTTCACCTCTGGCTACCCTTCTATATTTTCCTCAAGCTTTTGGGTCTCCTGTAGTTTAGACAGTGTCTCCTATAGGACTGTCTTAGCCTCCTATAGTTCTAGTTTTGGGTCCTATAGTACTACCTTTCCCTTCAACGTAAAAGATCTTGGAGTCCCCATTTGATATGTCATAGGTGTCTTGGAGGGAGACTCTTTCATCCTGGTAGATGGTGAATGTTCAATGGTAATGGGAACTTTTGAAGAGGGCTGAGGTTTCCCTATTTTAATCTTTGTGCTCTTCCTTGCCTTGTAATACATGGAGGTCTGTCTTTTCCTATTCTATTTTGGCTTGATTGGTGTACTAAGGGTAGTGAGGGAAATTGTTGCCTCTCTTTCCAAACTCTTAGGAGATTCTTCCCCTTTCTTTGCTTTATCTACCTCCTTTTCTCCTTCTTCTACCTCTTTTTCTGTCTCTTCAACTTTCCCTCCTCTATTTCTTTTCCTTCCTTCTCACTTTCTTTCTCTATTCTACCATGATTGGCTTCATCTTCTCCTCCTTGCTATTCTTCCTCCTCACTACCAGTAGGACTGACATCATAGGTTAATGCTTTTATGTCATCTTTAGCTGTCATGCTTTAAAAAACTTCCCATGCTATAGGGAGTGTAAAAGTATGGAGGGCTTCCTCCACTAGGAGTTTGATTAAGCCGTGGTGAGATAATTGTCCTAAATTTCCTACTTGTACCTTGGTGCTGGAGCCAATGAGGGATTGAATGAGAAAATAAGGGATACTGAGCTTTTGAGATGCTGGGGTATCCATGCCATACCTCAAGTCATGAAGGATTTTGAAATGATAACCATAGAAAATGGTGTGCCTCCCCTCACAAGAAATGTATTTGATTATTTGGTAGCTAACCTCATCCTAGGGAGATGGTATACTAGCCTTTTTGATTCCATTTTTATCTTCCACAAGGGTTTCATTATTATGGAAGAATTTCTTCTTGGCAGCCTCACCAATGGGTTTTTCATCTTTACTCCAAGGCAGCCCAAGAGGAAGGGTAGTGACCCTATCAATGAATTCTGGGGTTATTTCGATGGGGAGGCCTCTAATGGTTATAGTGGCATGTGTTCTCTTGTGAGGGACCAGGGAGAGAGAAAATTCTTGGGCAATCTCCTCATCAAACCCTCAAAATTTCACAAAAATGTTCATCTAGTTCGCTCTTGTGAATATGTCCACTACTTGGGGATGTGCATAGAGCCTAGTGGAGTTGGTGGGTTCCCTTCTCATAAACCCTCCTGTCATACTGCTTATGCTTTTTTATTTTTTATTTTTTTAAAGATGGTGGTGGAGACAAAGAGTTTTTGAGAAAAATAAAAAAACAGACAAGACTATGTTTTTTTTAAATAAATAGAAAAATTTTTGTATGTATTTCCTGCCCTCCTAAAAACTGATTTTACCCTCAAATTGAGACCACTTCCTTCATGCATTAACATTCAATAGGGGGCATGTATGAACCCTACCTTTTTAGAATGAATCTCATGCCAAAAACATTGTTTTCTCCCTTCAAAATGGCTCATTGCCCATCTTGTAGAAGCCTATTGTCCCTCCTGTAGATTTCCTATAGGTGCTCCTGTAGAAAACATCGGGAGAAAATATAGCAAGGAAATCAATCGAGGATGGTGGTTACAAGGCTGTGGGGGCACAAGAAGGCTGTTGTAGCTAAGTTATGTGGTGAAAATGAAGAAAAGGTGGTGAGAATGCTCAGGTAGGAGTGCTCATTACCCTTTATGGATATTTTCAGTTATGAGTGCTGAGCTGGCAAGGTGTACGTTAGCCATATTTTGTCCCCACCTACCTTGTCATCATGGCCCCTCATCATAATCATCCCTCATTATTGCATGGGATTTCACTCTTTCCCACTACCTGTCCTTGGCATATTTTCTTGAGTTGATTGTGCGCACGTATGGCTGACATCTCGAACGAGTGGAGTCAACTAGATGAAGGTGGCCAAGTTAACTAGCCACCTTTCCCTCATTTAATCTCAACCATCCTGTTGCCTTCATATGACTCCTAATTACACAAATTCAAATAGAGGAGTGATTTAGTTACTTGTGATCTAAGTGTATTGGCTATGAGGTGTTGTGGCCCTCTCTGCTACATGCGTTCATTCTTCTCCATGCATGCTATCTCTACTAGCTAATGTGTGGTTGTATATTTTTGTAGGGTCATATTTTGTTGGAGCTAGGCTGCATGTGCCTTTCCAACCTTCATATTTGCACTCTTCTGTTGTTGGTGCTGGACTTCTATGGGATTAGCTACTACAAAAATTCCTACAAGAGCTCCTGTAGCTTCTTCTCCCCTTGAAACTTCAACTTTTCCCTATGCTCGTAGCTCGAGAATAATGCCAGAGGTGTCATGCATGATGGAGGGAAAATGGGTAAGCTTCAGGTATGGTTATTGGTGCCATTTTCCCTTTTTTTGTTTTTTTCAATATTGGAAAACTATTTTTTCTGTGTTTTTCTTGGATAGGAAAAGAAATGATGCTTGGGGGTGCGATGTAGGCTTGGAAATGACAACAAGGAGGCTTGAAGGTGGTAAGAGGGATGATGAGTTCCTCATGAAGCTCTCCTGGTCGCTCAAATTTCCTTCTGCAGACATTTTTGGCTCTCTATAATTCCTACAAGAGCTTCCTGTAGAAAACACAATTTTGGGAAAAAAAGTACAATGGGGTGAAAGAGATGCCAAATATGACTGAGGAAGGTGTGGAGAAGTCAATATGGGTGCTAGTGTGAATGTTAGGGTTCCCTTGGCCCCTTCTTCTGCTTCCTGTAGTCCTCCTACAAACCTGTAATGCAAAAAAAAAAAAAATCCCTTTTTTAAAAAAAACAACTAGGGTGCCTCAGAGAGGTTTTCACCTTAATTACCTGCCCTGGGTGCCTCCGAGGGACGTTTTCACCCCAGGACCTTATTTTTTTTTTCCTTTTCTTCATAACTACGCCACCCCGGAAGAAGTTTTCAACCCAATGATGGGACTCAAGCACCTCATGGAGGTTTTCACTTGAGTCCTTATTTTTTATTTTTCTTTTCTTGAGTGAGTGGGTGAAGTGGAAGCTAAAACATACTCCACTACCATCACTGTTTTATTAAAATCTTCAATGAACTCTCACTTGCAGAGGGGTTTCTTGTATACTTTCAACCAATGTCCATTGATAAGCATGGGGATGGATTCATATCAATGGTTCTAATCAGAACTAAACCATTGTCATCGCATTTATCCACAGTGTAGGGTCCTAACCATCTTGTCCTCAGCTTGCCTTTGAAATATTTGTATATTGAATCATAGGGTAGTGCCTAATCTCCCTATTTGAATTGCTTATCCTTGATATTTTTTTCATTCCATATCTTTCTCTGAAGCTGAACTAACTTTGTATGGAGAAGGGCTTGCAATCCGTGTTCATCCAATCCTTTGAGCTAAAGTAATCTTCCCTTCTGTGCATGGATGAGGTCGAGGTCTAGCTGAGCTGCCATCCTTAGGGTATTGAATTCAAACTCTATTGACAGCAAAGCCTTCTTCCAATAGACCATTTCATAGGGTGTGAACCTAGTGGTGGTATTCGATGTTGTGTTGTACACCCTGTTATAACTCAGGTTGTCCCTAGGCTCCTGTAGGGATACGGCCAAGGTAACCACAAACCAATCTTTGGACTGCAGGTTCTAGCCCACCTGCAATTAGAGAGGGCTCTCTCTTTATGACTTAACTATGTTGATGATGATTTTAGGCTAGTTGTCAGGTTCAGGGGTTTTGATTTTTTCTTTGGATGGAAGTTGTATGCCAGGTAGAAAATTCCAAGCAGACAGTCAAGGTAAGGTGTAATAAGTTTCAAACCATTGGGCATGGAGTCATGAATTAAGGCTCGCTATTGCGTTTTCTTGGTCAAAAGAGGATTTTGGAGCGGGATAGCCACACATGAAACAATTATCAATTTGCTGAAAGGATGGAATGATGGTCAGGGATGAAAGGCAATTAAGAATCTTTCATCAAAACTGACAAGGAGGAGAAGTGAAAGAATGGTTATCTAGGAGCAGTTAAGAATTCCTAAATTATCATTCATAAGTGAAAGAAACATCGTAAACAAGATCATTTAAGTATGCATGTTCATAACTATTCCTGATGAAAACATGAAAAATTGCAGAAATTGAGCCTAAGGTGCAGTTAAGCAAATCCTAAGCTATTCTTTTTTTCTGCAATTTAGATGGCGGATTTATGATAAAACAAACACGAAAAACTAACAGAGTTAAGAAACACTTATTGAACCATGTAGAAGCACAGGAATTCCACAATCACTCCTCGGCCAGTTAAACACAACAGACAATTTCAGAATCCATGCTTTCAGCAGCCTTTGATTATAGAAAGCATCACAGTTACAGTGTGAGTCTCTGCTTGAGGAAAATATCGAAATAACAAAGATTAAGCTACTGATCAACAAACCAAACCCTACTCCATTTTTCAGGGTGGTATATATAAGAAAAATATCTAAAGTCATTTATTACAATTGACCTAAATAGGTCTGCCAAAAAAAGCTTTTTCTAAAACCTAATTGTTGCTGGAATTAAATGCAAGTAAGTCCTTTGGGTTGCGCTAGAGGCAACTGAATCAAGTTGAGTTGATGAGGTGTCCTGTGTGACTTGGAGCAGTGGTTTTGTCATAACTGTGCATTGCGTTCTAGTCCATTGATCTTCTGTGAGTTTAATGGGAAGACATTTGTGCTGGTGAGCCTTCAATGCATCTTCAATTGCTTCTTGACTTTTAGAGCTTTCGTTTTAATGTTGGATTTGCCTCGAGCCCTGAGAAAATATCCTCTGATACACTTTTCCACTACATTGATGGTCTTCACCACTTCCTGATACTCTTTGACATGCTTTTTGTCTGCATATTTGATCTGATACTCTGTAATCTCTGTTCCTACTCTCTCTCTGTCTTCAAATTCGTTTAATTTGGAAAAATTGGGCATTTTTGGGCCTTTTCGGTGCAAAAAGGGCCAAGGAATCAAAATATTCCCTAAAGATTCCCCAATATGGCCCATTTCCCATAGCGATGCATGATTAGCACTTCGCGCTAATCGCGCATCGAAAACTGCCTCCGTTTCTCATTTCGGAGCTCCAAAGCTCGACTTTCGTGCTTGCGCAAATTTTCGGTTTTTTGGCTGTTGATGTCAGCTGTACAGTGGATGATGTCAGCATGCTGATGTCAGTAGTGGGGTCCTCTGGTACGGATATGACATCAGCATGCTGACGTCATCAAGGTGACGTCGAAGTACGGTGGGGTGACGTGGGAGAGACACATGGCAGGGTGACGTGGGTCGAGCGCAGGCTGTGTGAGGTGATGTGGAGGCGATGTGGCAGGGTGAGGTGGCGCTCCTGTTACATGAGGGGAGGGCAGTTTTGCCTGTGCATTAGACCGCCTTTGGTACAGAGGCGGTTTCTGTCAGGGGCGACTCGATGCAATGGGAGGCCGCCACCTGTGCCGGTGTACAACGGTAAAACTGTCGGACATCGGGTGGTAACCTACCACCACAATAGGGCGTCCGATGTGAACAGGGCCGTCAGATCTCGGGGGACGATCAGACGCTGGATGAGAAAGGGAGATGCGTGGAGTTTAAAAAAGGAGCACGCGCATTAAAGGTTTAATTTTTCACGGCGCTGTGGGTTTCGAACATTAGGAAATGGGTTAAATGTGTTTTGGTGCGTTGGAAATTTATTAAACAAACATTAATAATTTCCAAAGAAGAATGCGTGGAGGGGTTTTTAGAATTTGGAAAGGGTTTTCTTAGTGTTTGGAAGGGGTCCAAACACCTGGGAATGGAAATTTATGCAGAAGGAGGGTTCTTACTAAAGTCCAGGTGACTTAGTAATTCCCAGAGAAGTACTTATGGTTATATCTCAACCAGGGGGAGGGGATATTTATATAAGGGGATCATCTACATAGTTTTAGTAGGGGGATGGGGAAAATATAGAGATTTAAATAATAATGTCAGTAGTTAATATGGAGATGAAAAGAAAGCACTAAGTTTCAGAGATCTTAGGCTTCAAAGGGGAGATAGAACCTTATAGACAAAGTATGAATCCTCCTTGAGTGAAGCAGATCTTCACCCAAGCTAATGATATGGAGAATGATGAAACTAAGAGATATCAAGCAGATCTTGACCTCTTTTCGGGAAATTAGTTAGTGATTTGGGGAAGAGGAAGAAAGGGAAGTTAGTTATGCCTGATTTGAGCTCCTTCACATGAAACTGCCTGATGATTGTGCCCTAAGTAGAGATGATATTTTGAAAACATAGAATTGATCAAAAATCAAGATTCTGTAACCTCAAAACTACCTACCCAGCCTACTTACCTAACATTTTTTCTTCTTTTGGTTTGGGTACACTTAGACTTGCACACCCATCATTTCAATTTTTTCTTTTTATGCCTTCCTATCTACAAACTACCCTTATTTCTTCCAAGGGCCCAGATTAAGCAGTTGGGTTCCTTTGATTCTCTACCTATCTAAGAATCTGGCAAGAATAAGTTGTTTGGACAGATTTTCATTCTCTATATTCTAAAACAGGAAATTGAAACCTAGGGAGACCAAGATTAGGCTGTTTGGACCTCCCTTTTGCTGAGAATTGTACAAAACTGGAATGATTCTTCAAAATTGGAATGCAGTAGATGATCTTTGAGTAGCCTTCTTTCCTTGGTGATTGTTTAGCAAACATGGAGCATTGCGGCATGCAAAGTATGACATATTTGGCCTGTAAAAATTTCAATCATGAAATATGAGTAACCTGCTGCAGTAGGAGGCTAACAGTGGCTCCACTTAGGGATGGCTTTTCCTTGTGAGAAGCCAAGAACAGCAGGTCAGATTGCCTTGCTTCTTCTGTTAAGGCTGTGCTTTGAACTTCTTAGTGCTGACTGTTGGATTGATTTGAACTTTTGGACTGGTAACAACACTTTCCTTTAACTGTTTTGTTGTTAAATTGTAAAGCACTACCTTCTTTCTTCTTCGTGCTTTAGCATTATGGATTCTTACAAAAAATAAAATCAAAGTGCTGATATATACAAACATTCTATGTACAGAAAATAACACTGTCTGCTCTTTTCAATCAAAAGGATCATTGTAGTGCTTTAGCATTCGGCCATTGACAGGGCCTTCTTCAGCTGTGCTGCCATCTAGAGATCTGAGAAAATATGTATTATTGCCTTGCACAGCGCTGATAATGTATGGAACTTTCCATAGAAAATCGAATTTTGCATGTTTTCCCTTGTCCTCTCTTCATGAATCCCATCTTAGAACTTTGCTGCCCACCCAGAAATCTTCTGCTTTAGCCTTCTTATCAAACATCTTTTTGAGTTTTTCTTGCAGCATTTGAGCTCTGTCATAGACTTGCTCTCTGTTTTGCTCAAGATGAATGGTTTGATTAACTCTTCTCTGCATGTCATTTGGTTCAGCCTGAATTTCCAGCAATAGTTTAATTGTAGAAATGCCCAAAGGTGAAGGAAATTTGGCTTCCATGCCATATACTGGCTCATAAGGGCTCATCCCAATGGATTTCTTGGTGGAAAGTCTGTCTTCCCACAGAGCATTTGTGAGCTTCCTATGCCAGTTCTTTTTGTTTTCCTCCAGCAATTTCTTTATGATATTGATGAGGCTTTTGTTGGATGATTCGACCAAGCCATTACCTTGAGGATAGTAAGCTGTGGAGTGGCCCAAGGTAATGTGGTATTTATGGTAGAAGTTGATCATCTTTTTGGATTTGAAGGTAGCAGCGTTATCGGTGATGATTTTCTCAGGGCAGCCAAATCTGGAAAGGATATTGCTCTCAAGGAATTGGATAATGGCGGAGTCATTGGCTTGTCTACATGGAATGGCTTCAATCCACTTAGTGAAATAATCGGTGGCTGTTAAAATCCACTTGTGCTGGCCTGAGGAAGAGGGATGAATTTCTCAAATGAAGTCAAGACCCCATTGTTGAAAAGGTTTCTCGGTTGAAATGGGCTTGAGGGGCAAAGGTAGTAATTTTCTTTTTCCTTCAAAGATTTGGCATTTGTGGAATGAAACAACAAACTTCTTGACATCTGCAAATAGAGAGGGCCAATAATAACCAGCCCTTAAAATCTTGTCAGTAGTGGACTTCTAATATAAGTTTCCTCCACAGTCCCCTGCATGGAATTCTCTCATGATGCTGTTAGTTTCATTCATAGTTAAACAATTAAGAAAAATACCTTCATGATTTTTCCAAAATAAAGCACCATCTATGACACAAAACTTTGAGGATTTCATCCTTAAAAATCTTTTCTTGGTTCTGGACAATCCTGGGGGAGCACACAGGTTTAAAAATACAAAGCAAATATCAGCATACCATGGGGATTGCAAAAAGGCTTCATTGATCTGTGGAGTCGCCAGCTCTGGTTCATTGTCCAATTGATTAATGTCTAAGGCTTGGAAGTTTGTTTCGGACATCAATTTGGCTAAACCTTGTCCTTTTATCAGCTTGGTAGGTTTTATTTCAATGGCATATTCAAGGATGCTAGCAATCCACTTGCCTTTTTTGCCTTCTAGTCCCTCTTGAGTTAATATATCCTTTACAACAGAGTTAGGGACATAGGCAATTACGTGGGAGTATAAGATGTAAATTCTGAAATCTTTGATGGCTTTGACCAGGGCATAGGCTTGCTTTTCCATAATCTGATATTTCAAGGGTGCATCTCTCAAAGCTCAGTTGAAGAAAGCAATTGGCTTTTCGTTACCTTGATCATCTTTTTGCAATAGGATAACGGCTATAGTGTGCTCGGATGCAAAGGAAAAAATGATAAAATCTTTGTCGAATTGTGGACTGGTGAGGACAGGCGTTTGAGTCAAGGCAGTTTTGATACTCTCGAAGGCTTTCTTGGTCTCAAGAGACCATTTCACCTTGGCATCCTTCTTCAACATGTTTCTCAATAGCCTTATTAGCTCAGCTAGGTTTGGGATAAATATCCTTAGGGAATTGATCTTTCCAAGGAACGCTTGCAGTTCTTTTATGTTTCTTGGATAGGGGATTTGGAGGATAGCTTGAATTCTTTCAAGATCAATTCTAATCCCATATTTTTATATGATATGGCCTAGAAGCTTGTCTTCTTCAAGGGAAAAATAGGGAATTCTTGGGATTCAAAGAAATGCCATATTTCCTGCATGTCATGAAAATTTGCCTTAAGTGCTTAAGGTGCTCTTGGTCAGATTTGGAGAAAGGGGTTAGGTCATCAAGGTAAACAACAAGGAAATCATGCATCTCTTTGGAAAATGAAATATCCATTGCCCTTTGAAAGGTAGCACCAGCGTTTTTCAGCCCGAAAGGCATTTTAACGTACTTAAACGTTCCCCACGGTGTGGTAAAGGATGTCTTGTCTTGGTCATCCGGGTGAACAAGTATCTGATTAAATCCTGAAAATCCATCTAGTAAAGAAATTCTAGAGGAGCCCACTACTCTTTGTAAGATACGGTCCATTTTGGGCAAAGGGTAGTGGTCTTTTAGAGAGACCTGGTTTAAATTCTCAAGTCTACACATAGTCTTATCTCTCCTGTTTTTTTCCTAGTGGGAACTAAATTAGATACCCATTCAGAGAATCTGATGGTTGCAATGATACCTGCTTCAAACATTCTCTTTATTTCTTTTTCAATAAGGGGAAGAATCATGGGGTTGATTATTCTAAGTTTCTGTTTGAACGGTTTTTGATTTGGTTTTAAGGGAATGGTATGTTGGATCACTGAGGTGTCATAGGACTTCAAGTCGTCATAACTCCAGGCAAATACTTCTTGGAATTCTTTGAACAAATCCACGTATTTTGGTTTTTGATCAGGGGGAAGATTTTTGGACAACTTAATCATTCTGGGCTGCTCTGCTGTTCCTATGTTGTGTTCTTCTATAGCAGCATTTAGAGGCTCCATTTTTGGCTTTTTGGGCACATCATTGTCATCAAACATGTCTTCTAATGCAGTAAGGCCGGCAGGTAGGAAATTACTCTTTAGATCAATAAACGCATCCTCTGCTTTGGCTGTTTCCTCTAAACACATTTGTTTCAACTGCTTTATGTTTGCGTTGTCAAACACAGTTGGGTTAAGGATTTGTTTAGCTATTGCGGCTGTTAGAGCCTGCTGATTTTCTTCTGTTAGCTGTTGGGAATCGTTCATGGCATCCATGTCAATGTTTGTGTTGGAAAATTCGCCCTCAAGAGTGAGGAAATTGTTAATCTGGGCATCATTTTGAAACACCTGCCAATCCTTCACATTGTTAGGGACCGAAGGTCTGTGTTTTATTTCAGCGGTGAAATGGTGATTTGGTTCAAAGGGAAGCTTGCATGTGCTAGAAAAAGTTGCTAGAATGTGGGCATGAATATTATGATCTCTTGAAATTTTGGCCAACTTGAATTTGTTGAAAGAATTGAGTATTTCGGTGGCAGCAGCCCTGTAAGCTCTCATTCTACTGTCATTAGTAACAAATTTACCTTTCATTTGTTGTATAATCAAATCGGAGTTACCTAGGATGGACACTTTTGTAACTCCTAGGACTTTGAGCAGTTTAAGGCCTAAGAGAAGAGCTTCATACTCTGCCATGTTGTTTGTACATCTGAAATTTAGTCTATAGGCATGGCCTTCTGCGTGATTATCATGTGTATTGTAAATCCAAACTCCTGCCCCTGCCCCTAATTTATTAATAGAACCATCAAACTCTAAATACCATGTGTTTTCTTGTTTGAGGTTTGTATTGAGAGTTTCAGTTATTTGAGGATTGGGCAGACTTACAATTTCTGTTCCGGGGTGTTCTTCTTGCTGTTTTCCGGTTGCCTTGGCTGTTGAGACAATTTCATGGGTATTGGCAACCGATTCCTCATTTATGTATGTTTCTTTTTCCAAAGATAATAGCTTATCATCAGTTGGAGGACTGGTGTTATCATTAAATAAAATAAAAGAATCCATATCAGAATGGATTGAGTAAATTGGAAAATTTTGGGGCTTTTCCTCACTCCTTACCACATACTTCATTAATGTTTCTCTATACAATCTCTTTGGTTGCCCAAAGACAGATATAGTGGCATAAGAGAGGTCAAGTTGAAGGGATCCTTGCAATTTTGCTCCCCACGATCTTGATAGGAGCATGCCATATTTTGTGGGAATGTCAGCAACTACTACGTCCATTAGGATTGTCTTGTTGGGGAATTGGACTAGAGACACACAAAGGTCTTTGATCAAGCCTAAACATTTCACTTGACTTGAGTCAAAGGAATATAAATCTTTGTATTGTCTTGTGACATCAAGGTTCAAACTTTCCATTACAACTTTGGGCATAAGGTTATGTGAGGCACCTGAGTCAAACATAGCATTATGAAATATTTTGTCATGTATGTGCAGACTGACATAAAAGGGTGGAACATGTCCATATGTTGATTTTCCATTAACTTCTGGACCAAACAGCAGCTCAGGGGTATCGTCTAAAACGTTTACATCATCCCTTACCTCTGGTAGTTGAAGTGACCTTTGAATTTGTTGCCTATATACATCATGTTTGGCAAGTTCTGAGAGGGGAATGGATATCTTGAATTTTCCAATCTCTGCTTCTAAACTGAATGGTTTTTCCAATGGGTTCTTGGCGTTGATAGGAGCAGGTTTCTCTTTTTCGGGCACACTCTGTATGTTTTCTTTTGGAATGTCAGCGTTATGATGAATAACAGTTTGTGGTATTTCTGCTTTGGGAGGATTTCCTAGAGTGCCGTTCAGATTTTCTTTTGGGGAAGAAGGAGGTAGAGGCCGATCAATAGGAGGGTGTGTGTCTGTTACATCCTCCATAGTTACCTGATGCGGGTTTGGGACAGAGCTATCAGCTGGATTTGTTAAGGTGAAATTGTCTTTAATTTTGTTGAGTTGTTTGCTATCTTTTGTTCTGCTAGATGCAAGGACATCAATGGTCCTTGTTCTCAACTTATATTGTTTGTGTACTTCATACACAGCAGTATCATAACCTTGTTTAAAATCGAAAGACTCTCCCGACTTAGTGTGAAATTGTTTTACATCAAGGTATTCTCGGTCCTCTTCAGTGAGAAATATTTGCTATTCATTTTTCAAATCTATCAGGTTCATATGAGTCCCATCTATGGGCTCACTAGATGTAGATGCCTCCACATAGTTTTCTTGAAAAGGAGGCCTAATATCATGGTCGGGGCTGGCCCTTCCAGCATTTGTGTTTTAATTTTTTCTGAAGTTCGGGTTCCTTATGGCATTGGGCTGTTGACCTTCCCATGAAGTTTTCCTCTCAACATTGTCTACTCTGTCTCCCAGCCTGTGGATACCATTGATAATAGCATCCAGCTTCTGATCGAAGGCTGAGGGTTCTTCCTTGAAGGTGGTTCTTCTCTTAGTTCTGGCTCTGTTTCTTTTGGCAATCAGATTTGCCTCCACACTAACAGCAACATCTTGCATCTCTGCAAGGCTTTGAGGGGCTCTTTCCCTTAATTGATATGCCGTCTCAGCATCAAAGCCATCAGGGAATTTGTACAAAGAGAGATCAGGTGGAGGTCTTAAATTTTGTGGTATTGCATTGTAAACATTATTAAACCTTGCACAGTAATCCAAAACTGTTTCCTGAGGTCCTCTTTTGATAGTATCATACTCAGATAGTATGTGTAGGGGATCTTTTTTTTTCTCCCATCTGTTAATAAATGTCTGGTATAAGGCTTCAGGGTTTAATATGGAATTGGGTGTAAGTGCCCTAAACCAGGTTCTAACATCACCGGTCAAACTTTGGACAAAAATATTCATTCTCACACTGTCATCATCAATTTCATAACTCTCGAAGTAATCCTGCATTTTCTTTATATGTTGTAGGGCGGTGCAGGAGTTTGTGCCATCAAAATAGGTGATTTTTTTCTGGTAGTCCTGAGGCATAGCCCCGGGATTAGCAGGCAACTGTAAGGATGCATATCTATTAGCCATGATGATGGGGATAAGTGGAAAAACTGCGGTAGGTGGGATAACAGGAACAACCGGGGTAGAAGGAGTAGTAGTGGTAGTAGGAGTATAGGATGGAGGTGTAGAAGAGTTGCTTGGAGAAGGGGGTGATGAACCAGGGGAACTTGGGGTTGACCGAAATAAAACTTTGACAGGGGTTGGAACACTGCTTGGCTAAACTGTTTCAGGACTCGTAGAAGTTGGGTCTTCTTTTTGCTTTTGTTTTCTAATGATCTTAGGGATTCAATTCAGATTTTCAAAAACAGTTGGGCGATTGGGATCAGGATTTGATCGTGTATTATGCGTTTGCTTTTTAGGATCCAACTTCTAATCTATTTTTTGGGAAATTTTTCTAAAAACATAGGTCGACCGAGACTTTCAAAGGTCAGTTTCTTTCTCTGTGGAGATGCAGACACGTTTAATGAGTTTATCTGAGGAGGTCCCCAGTGAAGTCGCCATTATGTTATCACTCAGGTTCTCCCTAAGCTCCTATATGGATACGGCCGAGGTTACCACAAACCAATCTTTGGATTGCAGGTTCTAGCCCACCAGCAATCAGAGAGGGCTCTCTCTTTATGATTTAACTATGTTGATGGTAATTTTAGGCTAGTTGTTGGGTACAAGGGTTTTGTTGTTTTGTTTGGATGGAAGTTGTGTGCCGGGTAGAAATTCCGAGCTGAGAGGCAAAGTAAGGTGTGATAAGTTTCAAACCATTGGGCATGGAGTCATGGATTAAAACTTGCTGGTGCGTTTTCTTGGTCGCCAGAGGATTGAGGAGCGGGATAGCCACACATGAAACAATTATCAATTTGCTAAAAGGATGGAATGATGGTCAGGGATAAAAGGCAATTAAGAATCTTTCATCAAAAAACTGACAGGGAGGAGAGGTGCATGAAAGGTTGTCTAGGAGCAGTTAAGAATTCCTAAACTGTCATCCATATGTGAAAGAAACAACGTAAGCAATATCATTTAAGTATGCATGTTCATAACTATTCCTGATGAAAACATGAAAATTTTCAGAAATTGAGCCTAAGGTGCAGCTAAGCAAATCCTAAGCTATTCTTCTTTTCTGCAATTTGGAGGGCGGATTTCTTATAAACAAACATGAATAAAACTAACAGATTTAAGAACACTTATTAAACCATGTCGATAGCACGGGAATTCGACAATCACTCCTCGACCAATTAAACACAGCACACAGTTTCAGAATCCTTGCTTTCAACAGTCTTTGATTATAGAAAGCATCACAGTTACAGTGCGAGTCTCTGCTTGAGAGAAAGATCGGGATAACAAAGATTAAACTACTGATCAATCAACCAACCAACCCCTACTCCATTTTTCAGGGTGGTATATATAATAAAAATATCTGAAGTCATTTATTACATTTGACCTAAACAGTTCTGCCGGAAAAAGCTTTTTCTAAAACCTAATTGTTACTGGAATTAAATGCAAGTAAGTCCTTTGGGCTGGACTAGAGGCGACTGAATCAAGTTGAGTTGATGAGGTGTCTTCTGTGACTTGGTGCAGTGGTCCTATCATAACTGTGCATTGAGTTCTGGTCCACTGATATTCCGTGAGTTTAATGTGCAGTCATTTGTGTTGGTGAGCCTTTAATGCGTCTTCAATTGCTTCCTGACTTTCCGAGCTTTCGTTTTAATGTCGGATTTGCCTCGAGCCCTGAGAAAATATCCTCTAATACACTTTGCCGCTACATTGATGGTCTTCGCTGCTTCCTGATACTCTTTGATGTGCTTTCTGTCTGCAAATTTGATCTGATACTCTTTAATCTCTGTTCCTGGCCTCTTTTTGTCTTCAAATTGGTTTAATTTGGCAAAACCGGGCAGTTTCGGGCTTTTTCGGTGCAAAACGGGCCAAGGAATCAAAATATTCCCAAAAGATTCCCCAATATGGCCTATTTCCCATAGCGATGCGCGATTCGCACATCGAACAATGCCTCCGTTTCTCATTCCGGAGCTTCGAAGCTCGACTTTTGCGCTTGCGTGAATTTTCGGTTTTTTGGCTGCTGACGTCAGCATGACGTTAGCTATATGGTGGATGACGTCAGTAGTGGGGTCATTTGGTACGGATATGATGTCAGCATGCTGATGTCATCAAGGTGACGTGGCAGTACGGCGGGGTGACGTGGCAGAGACATGTGGCAGGGTGACGTGGGCCGGGCGCAGGCTGTGTGAGGTGATGTGGGGGCGACGTGGCAGGTTGAGGTGGCTCTCCTGTTACGTGAGAGGAGGGCGGTTTTTCCTGTCCATCAGGCCACCTTTGGTATGAAGGTGGTTTCTATCAGGGGCGGCCCGATGCAATGGGAGGCCGCCACCTGTCTCGGTGTACGACGGTAAAACCGTCGGACGTCGGGTGGTAACCTACCACCACAATGGGGCGCCCAATGTGAACAAGGGCCGTCGGATCTAGGGGAGGAGATCCAACGGTGGACGGGAAAGGGAGATGCGCGGGGTTTAGTAAAACTGCGCGCACGTTAATGGTTTAATTTTCCACGGCGCTGTGGGTTTTAAACTTTATGAAATGGGTTAAATGGGTTTTGTGGAGGAAATTTATTAAACAAACATTAATAATTTCGAAGGAAAAATGCGCTGGGGGGTTTTTAGCATTTGGAAAGGGTTTTCTTAGTGTTTTGAAGGGGTCCAAACACCTGGGAATGGAAATTTATGCATAGGGAGGGTTCTTACTAAAGTCCAGGTGAGTTAGTAATTCCGAGAGAAGTATTTATGGTTATATTTCAACGAGGGGGAGGGGATATTTACATAAGGGGTTTATCTACATAGTTTTAGTAGGGGGATGGGGAAAACATAGGGAGTTAAATAATAATGTCAATAGTTAATATGGAGATTACCAGAAAGCGCTAAGTTTGAGAGATCTTAGGCTTTAAAGGGGAGATAGTACCTTATAGAGAAAGTATGGATCTTCCTTGACTGAAGCAAATCTTCACCCAGGCTAATGACATGGAAAATGATGAAACTAAGAGATATCAAGCAGATCTTGACCTCTTTTGAGGAAATTAGTTAATGATTTGGGGAAGATGGAGAAAGGGAAGTTAGTTATGCCTGGTTTGATCTCCTTCATATGAAAAATGCTTGATGACTGTGACCTGAGTAGAGATGATACTTTAAAACATGGCAATGAATAGACATCAAGATTCTGCAACCTCAAAACTACTTACCCAGCCTACTTACCTAACATTTTTTCTTCTTTTGGTTTAGGTGCACTTAGACTTGCAGACCCAACATTTAAATTTTTCTTTTTATGCCTTCCTATCTACAAACTACCCTTATTTCTTCCAAGGGCCCATATTAAGCAGTTGGGCTCCTTTGATTCTCTACTTATCTAAGAATCTGCCAAGATTAAGCTGTTTGGACAGATTTTCATTCGCTATATTCTAAAACAGGAAATTGAAACCTAGGGAGACCAAGATTAGGTTGTTTGGACCTCCCTTTAGCTGAAAATTCTACAAAAATGGAATGACTCTTCAAAATTGGAATGCGGTAGATGAACTTTGAGTAGCACTCTTTCCTTGGTGACTGTTTAGCAAATATGGAGCATTGCAGCATGCAAAGTATGACATATTTGGCCTGTAAAAATGTCAATCATGAAAAAGGAGTAACCTGCTGCAGCAGGAGGCTAACAGATCTCATTTAATTTACATGCCGAGAGTATAGTTTGCAACACCAAGATCTTTCATGTCGAATTTGGAGGACAGTTGGTTCTTCAAATCCTGGATAATTTCTTTTTCATTTCCAACCAACAAGATATCATCCACATACAAGACCAGATAAATAACATTTTCACCAATTAATTTAAAATACATAGAGTGATCTACTTTACTTCTAGTGAAGCCATGTCCCCTTATAAATGTATCAAATTTCTCATACCACATCATTGGTGACTGTTTTAACCCATACAAAGACTTTTTTAACTTGCATACAAGTTCTTTCTTACCCTTCACTCCAAAGCCTTCAGGTTGCTTCATGTAGATCTTTTCTTCCATATCCCCGTGAAGAAATTTGTTCTTCACATCCATCTGTTATACCTCAAAATGAAAAGTAGTATCAACAGATAAAATTAATCTAATAGAAACTACCTTGGCAACAGGAGAAAAAATATCACCAAAATCAATTCCCGAGAACTAGGAATAACCTTTTGATAATAGTCGAGATTTGTTTTTCTCCACCTTGCCTTCTGTATTGATCTTGTTCTTAAACACCCATTTGTTTCCAATCGGTTTCCTTCAGGCTAACAACTCCACCAAATCCCAAGCCTCATTTTGGTGCAGAGATGCCATTTCATCAACCATGGCCTCTGTCCAGAGTTTGCCATCCTCTAAATCTAATACTTCGCTCACAGTTCTAGGATCATGATCGGTAATAGATAAAGAAAACTTTGAACAGAAAGTAGATGGACTATACCTTTTTGGTTGCCTTCTTTCTCGAACTGATCTTCTTTTAGCTGGAGTTTGTGGTTGTTCATCTTTTGATTCCTCTTCTGTTGTAGAGTTTGATTATTCCTCCTTTAGCTCAAACTCTATCTTCTCAGGTTCCTTCGGTAGGACTTCATGTTTAATAACATCTTTCACTTCTCTAAACACCACATCTCAGTTGTACACAACCTTCCTTGTTTCTAGGTTCCAAAGCTTATAACCTTTTAAACCATCGTTATACCTAATAAAGATGCATCGTTCAGATTTACTATCCAACTTTGTTTTTATCTCCTTTGGAACATGTACTTATGCATCACATCTAAATACCCTTAGATGTGAAAGAGAATGTTTATTACTAGTCCATCCCTCTTATGGAGTGTTATCCTCCAACATTGATGAAGGTGATCTGTTGGCCAGGTAACATGCAATCTCCACTGAGCATTCTTCTTGCTTTTTCCATCAATGTCTTGTTCATTATTTCTACAACTCCATTTTGCTTAGGTGTGTATGTAGTAGTATTTTGTCATGCTATACCACACTTCTTACAAAACTGTTCAAATTTCTTCTTGCAAAACTCTCCACCGTTATCTACCTTGAGCACCTTTATCTTCTTCTATGTCTGGTTTTCCACTAGAGCCTTAAATTCTTTAAGCCTGTCAAAGAATTCAAATTTATTCGTGAGGAAATATATCCATGTATTCCTTAAGAAGTCATCTATAAATGGTACATAATACATAGTCTTATCCAGTGATGGAACCGACATAGGTCCAAACACATGACTGTGCACAAGCTCTAATATCTGTTTTGCCCTCTTAGAACCAAAGGGGAAACTCACTCGATTCTGCTTCCCATATACACAATTTTCACAGAAATCAAAATACAGAGAGAAATTAGACATAACTTATAGCATACCATTACCATGAAGTATTCGAATGCCCTTCTCTCCAATATGTCCAAGCCTTTGATGCCATAGCATGATCTTTTCTCTAGAGACTACTGGATTTTCTGCTCCACTTTCAGGAACCACAAAACCGTTGCCTACCGTGAATCTTGTAGAGAGTTCCAATCTAAACTCCCCACATCAATACCAATGCTCCTCGAACCATCTTGCAGGTATCCTTCTCGAATAGTCTTTTTACACCCGCATCATCAATCTTGCTTACAAAAATCACATTTCCGTCCAATGCAGGAATATGTAGAATACCTAGAAGTGTTCTAATCCTTCAACCTTACAACTTTGACTTGAATTTTCCATGACCAAGGATTCTAGCCATCCTATCATCGCCTAAGAAGATATCACCACCATCATATTTATCATACTCAGAGAACCACTCTTTATGGGGAGTGAAGTGAAAGAATGCAACTGAGTCAATCAAGCATGCCTCATGATGTACATGTGTACTTAAAGAAGAAGCCGAGTACACATACCCACCTTCATCTGAGGTTGTTTTTGCCTCTGCAGAAGGAGCATCATCAAATCCCTTTCCTTTCTCAGGAGCTTTACCTTTACAGTCCCTTTTGAAGTGCCCTTCCATTCCACATTTCGAGCACACCTTTACAAGTTTTCCTTGAGATTTACATCTCCATCTAGATTTATATCTTCCACTCAAGGACTTATTTTGTTTCTATTCTGGGATAGTCCTCATACAGACAAGGCATGACCATTATGACCCTCCATATTTTTCCATTTCGTCTCCTCCGACAGCAAGGATGAGACTATTTCATCAAAATATGAGGCAATTGCATTTCTACCTATTGCAAAAACCAAACTATACCATGAATCTAGTAGAGAACACAAGAAACTGATGCACGTATCTTCATCTGAAATTTTAACATCGACTAATAATAACTGGCTTACCATAGTATTAAAGGCGTTCAGATGCTCTTTCACCGTGTCTCCATCTTTCATTCTCAGGTTATACAATTTTTTTATAGAAAAAATTTATTCACTAAAGACTTAGATTTGTACAAAGTCCCAAACTTATCCCATAAAGCCTTCGCTGAAGCTTCCCCTAATACATTCAGCAATACTGAATTTGAGACACACAATCGTACTGTGCTATTTTCCTTCTGAACCAAGTTTGCCTAGTCTTTAGCTGACGTTGTTGGTTTAGTACCTGGATGTACCATGATCCACTAACCTTTATCCACCAGCAAATCCTCCATCTTGATTTTTGACAACTCAAAACTCTGAACATTAAATTTCTTGATCTCTATATTTCCACTGCTCACTATCTTCTTTCACCACAAGAATCGATCCCGTAGATCTCCCACTGAACAGGGTTTACCACAAGCCCAAGAAAAATCCCTCAGCAATAAAGGCATCTCCTTGAAGCCAAAAAAACTCTGATATGAAATGCAGGTTTTAACCCCATAGAAAAATTACTTCCATACGAATTCTAGAAAACAGAAAATAAATAATGGCGAGAGCATAAAACATAAAACAAATATACACATATATTTTACCCTGGATCCAAAAACCAGGACTACTAGATTTATTTTTCATTATATTCTTTTCAATGTTACAATACATATATATACATGACGAAGCCTCCATAAACCCCAATCCATTAACCCTGGATTAGAACATAATTGTAGGTCTCTTGACCAAATCTACAAGATACCATGGATAAAAAACCATCATGCCACAAACCATGTGTGAAATCTATGCACAAAACCATAGGTAGGACCACCCACCTAATATAGGGTCAAAAAAAAATTTCCTGGGGCGCTGCCCTAGACCTCATGTAGGGTGGGTACTGCCCCCCCTCAAACCCCCTGATAGCGGGGATTTTTGCCCCCCTTATGACCCACTTGTTGTGCCTGGAAAAATGTACATGGGGGGCTATTGCCCCCTTTGTGACCCCCCCATGCATGGGGTAGTGATGGAAATAATATAACACACAGACAACATATTGGACAGAACATGTTGGCACACATGGAACATGAAATGTAGGTTATAAAGAAGAATCTAAGCGCAACACAGGATATGAAAAAGAGTTATGCAGACGAGAAAATGGCATTTAAGGAGTTTTAGGTTGGGTAGCATGTGTATTTCTCATCAAGCCCAAGAAGAGCTCCTTGAGGATTGCATCTTGTTCCAAGTTGGCACCACAGTATTGCATGCATTTTGAGATCCTTGAGAGGATTAGAGGAGTGGCATACAGACTCTTACTACCTCCAATAGTGAAAGTCCATGATGTTTTTCATGTTTCATTACTTAAAATATATCTAAAGCATGTTGATCACGTTATTGATTGGTTTTATTGCAGATGGAGCAAAAAGGAGAATTCTAGCCTGAACCTCAGTGCATATTGTACCAAAAACATCTCATTCTCGAGAATAGAGCACTCAAGCAAGATAAAGAGTAGTGGAAGCACAATGGGCTCAATTAAGCTACATGGGATGCTTGATCAGATGCGGGCTATATATCCTTCATTATTTCCCAGTAGACACAAATGAGTTTTTGGTATTGTACATATTTATGTATGGTTGCTATTGTAAATACCACTATGAGTTGTGTTATAAATCTCTAATAAGCGGTATGGTTGTCATGTTTTCATGTTTGTCATGGTGGTTTTTCTTTTGAGTTGGTTGTTATTGTAAATACTGCAACGAGTTGGGTTATAAAGCTCCATGGATAGTATGTTTTTCTTTTTAGCGGTTTGCTGTTGTAGTTTTTCACGAACAACAAGGATTGTGTTCTCTAGGGGGGGGGGGGGGGGGGGTGGGGGGGGAGGTTCTGTAGCAGCCCCAAGTTAAAAGTTCATGTAATAAAAGTTAATAAAGGAAAAATAATACCATGATCAAAGGAAACTTTTTCCAAGTTGAATGTTGGGAAAAATATCCTAGTGGGTATCACTTAATGTGTTTATGGCTAAGAGAAATTGGTAAAGACAATGGAAAAGGCTTTGAAAAGGAAATAAATGCATTATTGGTATTTTATTTATGAAAATAAAGGAAATTAGGAGAAAATGGAGGTGAAAGGTGACAGGTTGAATGTGAGGAGGAAAATGAAGGAAAATAATGGAAAATTGAAGAAATTAGAGGCATGAATAATAAAAAGACATCAGTGCATCAATTGATAGCCTTTCGTCAGTTTGGTGTTGGAATTAGTATTCAGAGAGGAGAAGAGTGCCAAGAGGAGAAGGAAAGCAATCAATAAATTAAAGTACAACAAAAGAAAAGTAAGGACAAGGAAAGCCAGGGAAAGACAGGGAAATCAAAGGAAAGAAAGTATCAAACAAGGAAAAGTTGGATAAAGAAGCTTCAGCAAGAATACTTCCAGGTAATAGGTTGCATGTATGTTTTCCTAGCTATTTTTGGCATGCATCGTATGTGAATGTTGGTATTTGGTTCTCTTGTTGTCATTGGCATGGGTTTTGACGGGTTTGGCAGTGGATTTTGTCCTATCCTTTCCATTTATGGATAGCGATGGTGTGATGGGGTTGTTCTAAGTTTTAGATTTGGATTGTTGGATGATTTTGGACCTCAGCGAGGTGGTCTCAGGAAAATTTCCAAAGATCTAGGAATACTTTGAATGTTAATGGCGGGATACACAATAAATATTGAGGGTAGAGACGAGAAAATTCCTCAAGGTATTAGAAAAGAAATTCTAAGGTATCCATGCTCGGTTTGGTTTTGTGATCTAGACATTGGTTTAGGCAAGGTCAAGATATGGAGAGGGTGGAGGTGGTTTAACCTCTGGATTTCCTTGGTTGTTTATGGATTCGTTTATCCCATGAGATCTCACCTTCATGTTTGAAATATGGCACGGGGGTGATTGGATGAAAAAAATATTTGGTTTAGCCAGTCCATGATCGAGTGGTACATGGAAGTCTTGAACCTGGTTGGGTTTTTCCTATGTTTAATAAGAGCTAAGTTCCTATTTTTTTTAGGAGTAAATGTACTTGTTATTATGTGGCTTTAATGGTTGTTCTCTCATTGTTATTTATATTGTTATATGCTGGTTATAAGCATGGTTATTTGACACTTCTTGGTCATGTCCCTTTTAATTCTTTTACTTGTAATTGAATGTATAATGAATGCAATACCTAATTAATGTTATGAAACCTAATGTGTGAAGGAAGTGGCCCTTCTTGTTAAATCTCAGATAAGTTTTCAAATCATTATGTTCAGATTTGCATTCATGCCTTGTAGGTTGCAGGTTTACCAAGTGTTTAACAGAATGTCAATCCCAGTCGAGGAAGGTCAAGTCAAGTCCTAGTTCTAGTCTTGGTTTACAAGGATTGTTTCTATGTCTTTTCTGAGTTATGGAAGTTTCATGAAGTTCTAGGCAGAGATTGGGTCCTAGCCCTAGAAAATAGCCTTAAATCCCGTAGTCACTATCATAGCACTAGCAGAAGAAGGTTATAGTCACACTCAAGCAGGATCATCAGAGTGATTGAAAGCTCTTAGTCACTCGGAGGGCTTGGCAAGGGAGTGACTAGGGCTCTAAGTCAGCGAAACAGAGAGTCATCTCACGGGATAGACATTTGGAGGGGTTGGGCTATTGTTGAAGGTTCTGTAACACCTGAGAGAAGTTAGTAAGGTCTCAAGTTATCGACTCCATTTCCTTCAGGTCATATAGGAGGTTGAGTTTTATCATTAGTGACCCTAAGCTCATGTTTCCTCAGGCAAGCCGATGAAACTAGGTAAATGTGGGAGGTGGTGGTTACAAAAACATCCCAATGAACTCTTTTCATTAAAAAATCATTTGTACATATCAAGTTCGAATGAATCATATAATAATAATATACATTGTGTAAATATTATCTATGTTCTTAATTTTTTTTCTTATTTCTTTTATGTATATAGTTGAACTTTGCTAAAAAAAAATGTGTAAAAAAATACAAACAAAAATGTATTAATGATTTTGAACATTTAAAAAATATTAAAAACTAATTTATAAAATAATATTGTATATTAACATTATATATTTAATGGTATAATATTCTATTCAATCTTATTAATTCAAAATTATAATAAATTTATAAAATATATTTAACATAAAATTCAATGTTAATTATTTAACATAATTTAAATATGATAAAAGAAAACCTACTATACATGCTTATCTTTTTTTTTTAATTCTCTAGTCTAGTTTACACCTAACACATAATATTTTATAAATTTTAATATAAGAAACCTATTCTCTATAATTGTTAATATTCATTAATAATTTTAACGGTAAGGATTCATATATATATATATATATATATATTTAAATATAATAAAAAAATAAAATGAATAAAAATATTTATAGATTTTAAAAATTATTTTAATAATAAAGATTATAATTTAGTAAAAAAATATATTTAAATTTCAATAACAATTACCATAATTTTTTAATAAAATATATTTCAAAAGAATGATAAAAATAATTATTACGATTGAATAAATTTCTATCATGTTACCGGTGTGTTAACCAATATCTAACTTATGCACTATGGCATTATGGCATTAATGTGAATTTGCTAATCACTCTTATTTGCAATAGGATACATATGTTAGAAAATTTGAGCAGAGGAGAGGAGTTTGCTTCAAAAATCTTTGTAAAACTCCGTAAGAACTTGTTTTCACGTGCCCACCAATATTTACTCGACAATTTTCTCCTCTCTACCTCATAAACTTACACCATCTCTCTTGCTCAATTATACAAATGATTTTTATATTCATATTTATCTAAACATACAAGTTTGACTCATTAATTCACGGCAAAGAAAATATTTAAGACACGGGATGGGCAATTATACAAAATGAGGGATTTTTTGGACTTGTAGAGGTTGTAGACTACAAGTAAGAGTTGTGCAGTAAATGTTTGAACATACATTTTACCAACTATGTATTAATTTCTTTAACTATCTGATGTGTTGCAGAATGGCCAGCTTGTACATATGCTCAGAACTTCAATCCTTCCATCTGCAAACAAAATCACAACCTACAGTTGAGGTGTTCCACAAAGATGGTTGTTGTCAGTTTATTAACTGTGGTAGTTGAGATTAATATTTCCAACTCTCCTCCTTAATCACCACTACCACCATTAACAATACCTAAACAATCTCTGAGATAAACAAAATTTTCATGTGCTAATGAATTTGTGAAAATATCAGCAAATTGTTCCTATGACCTACAGTGTTGCAACACAATTTCACCATTGTTAATTAACTCTTTAATAAAATGATATTGAACATCAATGTGCTTGGTTCTCTTGTAAAAAATAGAGTTCTTTGACAATGCAATTGCAGAAGTGTAGTATAAGAGAATAGTCGTTATTATCTCTTGGTCTTGGCAAAGATCCCTCAACATCCTTCTCATCCGAACTGCTTGACACATTGTTGTTGTTGTAACGACATACTTAGCTTCAGCTATTGAGAGTGACACTATCGGTTTCTTCTTGGAGGCCCATGAAATGGTTCCAACGCCCAAATGAAAAACATATTCTGTCGTTCTCTTCCTATCATCGACACTTCCTACCCAATCATTGTCAGTGTAATCAACTAGCCTAAAATCGTTTGTTGCAGTGTACAAAATACCATACTCCTTTGTCACATTGACATACCTTAGAATTATTTTGGCTACTTTCCATTGTGTTTCCTTGGGTGTCTCCATGAACCTTGACACCAAACTCACTGCATACATTATATCTGGCCTAGTGGCGGTCAAATACATCAAGCTACCTATCATGCCTTTGTATAAAGTCGGATTGATATTTCTGCTGCAATCTTCTTTGGTCAACTTCATCCCCATGACAGTTGGAGTTAGTGCAAGCTTGTTGTTTTGCATATTAAATCTCTCCAAAATGTTTGCTACGTACTTTGCTTGAGAAATAAAAGTGCCATTTTCTGTTTGCTTCACTTCTATGTCCAAAAAATACCTTAACAACCCAAGTCAGTCATTTAAAATTCACTCTTCATGACTTGTTTGAAATCAACGATGAGGAAATCATCGCTGCCTATAAAAATCAAATAATCTACCTATAAGATAACAATAAGAATCTTACCATCACTCTCTTAGATGTAGAGAGTAGGCTCACCATCACATTTTTTGAAACCATTGTCCAACAAGTAAGCATCTATCCTACTATACCATGCATGTGATGCTTGCTTCATCCCATAAATAGCTTTCCTCAACCTATACACCTTGTCTTCTTGGCCTTCTACCTCATAACCAGGTGGTTTGGCAACATACACTTCCTCTTTCAGCACTCCATTCAAGAATTTTAATTTCACGTCCGTTTGATACACTTTCCATTTATGTTGTGCGACAATCGACACAATTGTACGCACTATCTCAATCCTCATGACTGGCACAAATGTCTCTGCATAATCTCTTCCATGTTGTTTCTTGTATTCTTTGACAACCAACATTGCTTTATGCCTTTCAATCTTACCATTAACATTTCTCCTGGTCTTATAGACCCACTTCACTCCAATAACTTATTTTCCTTTGTGGAAGGTACACTAACTCCCATGTGTCATTATTTTCTATTGCTTCTATTTCTTCCTCCATTGCCGCAACCCATTTTTCTTCTTAGACTACATCCTCAAAATGGATTGGGTCATCTACATGAAAAAATAATGCAAATAAGTAATTTAGACCAACACTACTATCAATTTTATCTTGCTCATAAATCTCATTTAAATTTCTAAATTTAGCCTTCTTGTGCTCGCTGAATATGGGCTTAACATGTCACTTGGTGTTGTGCTCTATGACATGCTTGGAGAAGCACTTTCTTGACTGTGTGACATTGTCCCATTATTTGTTGACAGTGTTACTTGCTTCCAACTTTGTTGCACTTGAGTAGTAGTAGAGGGAGTCATTATTGAGGAATTGCTTGCCGCTGTCAATTCCTCTTTGTCCTCATGTGGTATACATGCTTTGATATTGATTGTCTTCTCTAAACTTCCATCCCATGCTTCCTCTTCTATGAACTATACAGTTCTTTTGATTATGACCTTCTTGGTTCATGGATTGAAGAGCTTTTATGCCTTGGATTCATCACTATATCGAACGAATATGCATTTCTCCCTCTTGCTGCCAACTTCTTCCTCAATTCATCTAGGAAATGTGCATAAGCCACACATCCAAATACTCTCATGTGAGTGACACCATGCTTTCTTCCACTCCATGCCTCTTTAGGAACCACATTCCTCAAACTTTTGGTTGAACACCTATTAATGATATACATTGCACAAGTGACAACTTCAACCCAATAATCATCTGGTAAATGCTTTGTCTTCAACATACTCCTTGTCATTTCCATAATTATCATGTTCTTCCTTTCCATGACACCATTTTTCTAAGGTGTATACCTCGTTGTAAATTGCTTGTGAATTCCATGCTCCCTGAAAAATCAAAGGAAGTAATTTTAGATGTATTCACCACCTCTGTCAGTCCTAAGGCCTTTGATGTAGTGTCCACTTTTCTTCTCAACAAAATCCTTGTATTGGAAAAAGCGCTCAAACACTTCAATTTTCTATTTTAGGAGATAGACTCATGTATTCCTTGTGTATTCATCTATGAAGGTCAATAAATAGTAGCTACCACCAATTTATGGTGTTTGCATTGGTACACATAAATATGAATGGACAATCTCCAAGGGTGTCTTTTCCCTTTTTAACTCTCTTGTTGGAAATTTTTCTCTATGTTGTTTTCCCAAGATACATCCTTCACATTGGCTGACTGGTTTTTCTATGAGTAGCAAATCCTTCACCATGCCTTTCCTATGCAGCAAATTCAAACATCCAAAGTTGAGATGACCAAATCTCAAATTCCATAACCAATTTTCATCTTTGATCTCTGCCTGATAGTTCACTTGTGTAACAACTGCAACTTTTCTCTCATCCTCTTGTGAGTTCATTGATAGTTGTGCTTGTGCACCTTCTTCCTTCAAATATGATCTTATTTTTAGGGGAAACTTTCTATTGTTTGTCATCTTAAGCTTTGCAATTAGTTGTCTGCTTGGAGGCTTATTTAAAATTGTGCACTCATCATTTTTGAAAAAGACATTGTAGCCCTTTTGCATGAGTTTTCCAATGCTAATGAGGTTATGTTTCAAACTAGGGACAAGTAAAGATATGATATGTACTTCTTCTCCCCCTTATTTGTTAGGATATTAACTTTTCCTTTGCCAATGACATAGACTTTAATATCAGTCCCCAATGTCACTTCATATTTCACACTTTCATCTATATTGGAAAACATTTATATGTTCCTAGACATGTGGTTGATGCACTGTGAATATAGATACCATACATTACTTTTCTTTTCATGTGCTACATTACAAGCTAAAAACATGTTATCATGGTTCTGATTTTCCTTCGTGAAATTTACACCTAGTTTGTTAATAACGTCATATTGCTTCTTTCTGCATTTACTTGCATAATTACCATACTTCTTAAAATAATGACATTGAACTTGAGATTTATCATATCTTTGACCTTGTGCTTGATTTTGGCTTGGGCCTTGACTTGGATTTCGATTGTTGCCTCTACCACTTAACCTTGAAGGGTTTCTTCTTCCACCTTTGTGTGGGCTTCTTCCTCTTCATCTAGCATATGATCTTCATCTGCTTTTACCTTGACCAAATGAAACTTGTGTCTTGAAGGCATGCTCCAATGAGGAGCTTATTGCTCTATTCAGTCTATGTTCGTGAGAAATCATTGATGAATGAAGCTCACCCGCCGAGAACTGTGAGAGATCCTTTTTCTCTTCTATGGCCACAACAATGGCATCAAACCTTGTTGGCAGACTTCTCAAAACTTTCTCAACTATTCTACTTTCCTCAAGTGTCTCACTATAAGACCTGATTTGAGTAACGAGAACAATTACATGTGTAAAAAACGAGTGTACATTCTCATGCTCTTTCAAGCAAATTGTTTTAAAGTCTCTTTTCAACATTGGCATTTTTGTTGCCTTGACTTTTGCCATGTCTTCTTGGGGTGTCCCATGCTTGCTTTGACTTCATTTCTGCTGCAATACTTGGGAAAATACTTTAATGCATTGCTTGAAAAATGTAGAATAGGTCTTTTGCATCCTTCTTCCTGTTTTCCCTCAGTAAATCCCTTTATTCTTGAGACAAGGCATTGTATGTTGTTGCATCTACTAGTCCTTGAACACCATTCTCCACCAAATCCCAAATGCCTTGAGAAGAAAACATGGTTTTCATTATAATAGTCCAATAATCTTAATTTTTCCCATTAAAATGAGGTATCTAAAGATTAGTCAAGATTGTGCTTGATGTTGCCATTTCTGAGTGTAAAAAAAAACTTTCTACGTGTTGATAAATACACTTCAAAAATCTCCCCTCAAAACAATTTTTAGTTGCTAGTAAGAAGACCTTTCTTTACACTAACAAAGTTTAACTTACTCTGATACCATGTTAAAATATTTTACAAGGGAAGATGAGAAGAGTTTGGCTGAAAAATGAATAGCCGCAAGAAATGTTAAAAGATTTTACAAGGGAAGATGAGAAGAGTTTGGATGAAAAATCAATAGCCGCAAGAAATGTTAAAAGATTTTACAAGGGAAGATGAGAAGAGTTTGGGTGCAAAATCAATAGCCTCAAGAATATCTTCAGTTCTGGCAGCAACTGGACATAGGCTTAGATAAAACATAGAAATTACTCAAGGCAAAACATAGTAAAAACAAAAGCTAGAGCTAATAACTGTTACACTTCACCCAGGTTTCAGAGTAACTCTCTGTGTAAAACATCATAAGAACTTGTTTTCAAGTGCACACCAATATTTTCTCCACAACTTTCTTCTCTCTACCTGGGAGACTTACACCCTCTCTCTCGCTCAACTATACAAATGACTTTTACATCCATATTTATTAAACATACAACATTGACTCATTAATATATTTGCTCCACAATTTTCTTCTCTCTGTCTCATAGACTTACACCCTCTCTGTCGCTCAAATATACAAATGACTTTTACATTCATATTTATTAAATGTCATGCAGAAAGAGTTATTTTTGCTGACAAAACTAACCTCCCTAGGAGTCTAAGACTCTCTAGTGACAAACAAGACAATTAAGAGAAATCATTCTCTAAACATGCATTATCATATGAGAAACCAAGTGTTTTTCGATCCTACCTGAAGTCCAACGCTGTTGTAGTAGTCTAGCCTCGTCGATCCAGATGAGCTCCTCCTTCACTTCGAGACCTGCATACACTAACAATCAAACGTTTACATAACATCTGAATATTCCATAAAACAAAGCATATTCATCATATAGACCAAGGAGTATATGAAATAATTCATTAACAACAAATCATTGAGAAGAATGGACTTATTGTATTAAGGGAACAAAAAAGGAACCATTACAACCTGAGCCTTGGTGTTGTGCAAGTTCCTCCCAGGGTCCAGCAAGAGTTTTCCTCTACTTTGACAAGCTCACTCACTTCCAAATGCAACAAGGAAGGATGGTGATCTCTCCTCACAAGTCTACAAGGAAGTCCTAATTCCAGCAGCATTTACCTTTGGAATGTTCAGCTTTCAACCTCCCCTCCTTTGCCCAATGCCTGTATTTATAGTGTTCTAGAGGAAGTTATTCAGGTCCAACATCAATGGGATACTCCCTCTTTTTGATGGGG
>APFE031696229.1:24027-56335 GCA_000404065.3 Pinus taeda | reverse complement strand
GTTCAACCCGAGATTGGACTAACTTGCTCTTTGGATATATGGGTACAGTAATGCATTGTCGTTTGCAGTATTGCCTTGTTGTGGTTCATCCATCTGGCCCGATCAACGGCTCACCTTCGTTCTGCCATGTGTGGTGGCGTGATCGAGAGCTACGAGGCTGGCTCCTCGGTCTTACCATTTCGCGCTCAAACCCTTCCGGATCCTTCTCGTTGATCGGACAGTGGTGACAGACTTCCTCAGATCAAAGGCGGAGGCTGTGCCACGAGGCAGGGTCATGCGTTGAATATTTAAGGTTCATTTTGTATTGGCTTGGCTATTGTTTACATTTAAATGATTTCATTCCTCAGTCATTTGACATGTTACTTAGTCATCTGTCTCCATGGTTTTACAGGGAAGGCTTTCGGCGTCTAGACATCGTTGGGGAGAAGACCCGACTTTCCAGCCCCGACCATCCTGCCATAGGTATGAGGAAATCCTCATTCTTAGATTCTGATTTCGATTTTTCTTTCTCGGAACAGTGGCTAATCCTCTGGTCTACTGAACAGGGATGCCAAGTTCCTTGCTACCAAACTTTCCTCCTCTATACGACCAGGTTCTACTTGTTACGAACCTATATGGTTCATTTCCCTCGTCTGTTAGATTATTGTATTTAGTCTTTGTTTAAGGGCTCATGTTATGACGGCCTTTGTCTAAGCTTGGTTCACCGAGTAATGTATCTATGCACAGTTTATCATCTATTTAAATGTTCGACTCACGGTATAACTGTTATTCAAATACGGTTCTGACTTTTATCACGCTATCCATTGGGTCATGCTCGTCTCAAGCTTGTCTATATATTACATGTATTAAGTTTTGGCATTACCTGTTCTCGGTATAATAGCATTGTTTCCTTTTTTATCAGCGTTAAGCCTGTTTATGAGTTGCATGCCTTAAATATGTTTGTAAGTTCTGCATTAACCTTGTTTTCTTGGTATACAATCCTATACCCAAGTTTATTTATTATTTTTCGACTATGGCTCTTCGGCCGTCCTGAATAAGCTTCAGCCCAGCTCGTTTAACTTATTCTAAGCGAGGGGTTTTACTAGAAAGCTTTGGCTGAGACTGCTTGTAACCACAGTTACAATGCAGTCCTCGGCATACATATTTCTTTTAAATGTTATGAATCTTGAATGCGTAACCCTGTGCTGTTTAATCCATGCATATGAATATTATTAAATGCAGAGTGGTCTGGTTCTTCGACTCTAAGGTACTTGCGGTCCTCCTAGCCAGGGTCAATGTATATATATATACTTTAATTTTATTTGAATAAGGCAATATCTACTACGGTGTATATATTGGGTTTGCGAGACTTGCCAGTCCCGTCTTATAAAATAATTGTCATATTGTTATGAGCATAATACATTCCTTTGCAAAGAGTGTCTGCAATTTTCTTTTCGATTCTGTCTGTAAATAAAGAATTCTGATTCTTTCCTTCGACATGTAAATATAAGTAGGAGTTTTTACAGTATTACTTCTGTTCATATTTCTTGTTGTCCCTGTAGTAGCAAAGACTTATTTATTCAACTTTTCTACTGTTATTTCCGAATGAGATATGCAAGGGTTTAATATTCGTTTCTTCAGAATGAATATGTCTCGGTCTCTGTCTAAAATACAGCAACTAGTGTTCTTTTGTTATTTTCGGTTATGAATACAGTCAAAGGGTTTCCACTGAATCAATCTTCCTAGCGTAGAACAGTGTATCTTTTAACACAGAACCATACAAGAGACATCTCAATAAGTAAATATACACATAGTAGGTCGTACCTGTTTCTTTACAAACCTACTTGTAATGCTTGTCAATCCACCCGTCCATAGGAAGAGTTCTTCTTTGATCTTCCACCCCCAAGCACTTGCAGGTCCTCTCGACTACAATTACACTGGTCTCGCCAGTAATGCTATCTGATCCTAAGCAGACATAGCGTACACAGGAAAATTCCTTTCCTTAATGCCATCTAATCCTAACCAGACATAGCATGAACATTTTCTTTCTTCTCTGCCATCTGATCCTAGCCAAACTTGGCATTCCCCCTCTTCCTCTGGGTCTCAACTACCCCTGAAGGTAGTTAGGGTTCCATTGTAACTGATTCCACAACTACTAACCATGATTTAATCATAAGCTCAGTTAAAATAGCACTAACACAATTGTTTTTAATTAACATAAAATTAATAAAAGAGTTATATATATTTTTCAAATAAAGTCTTTGTTCATAATTACTTTTATTATTAACTAACATTAACTTTTCACGAGGGATGTTACATCTCCCCCTCCTGAAAGTCTACATCGTCCCGATGAAGTTGTTCATCCAAAAACAGTCTGGGATAAGTATCCCTCATCATTTGTTCATCCTCCCAGGTGGCCTCTTCAAATCCAAAGTGCTGCCACTGCACTTTAACCTGGCAGATGACCTTTTTCCGCAGCTCGACTCTTCTCCGATCTAATATGTTCACTGGTTCGACCAGAAACTCTCCTTCCGGTTCCACCTGAAACACATAACAATCAGATAAGCTCCTTACTAGTATTCTATTTCAGTTTACATTATATAACAGTCTTTCCTTACCTGAATGTCCTGCCAACTTATTATATGCCTAGGGTCATACACATATCTCTTTAAAACTGATACATGGAAGACATTGTGAACCCGAATATGGCTGGGGAGGGCGAGCTGATAAGCTACCGGCCCTATCATGCCAGAATTTGGAATGGTCCACAAAAACGAGGTGCCAATTTGGCACAAGCATTCCATTGGAGGGTACTTTTCCTAGCTCGAATTCTGATGTACACATGTTCACCCACTTGGTATTCCTTAAATGTTCTCTTCCGATCTGAAAAATTCTTCTGTCTGTCTTGTGCCATCTTTAGATTAGCTCGAAATTTTTGCACCATAACTTCCATTTCTTCCAACATCTCAGGACCCAGCAAGAATTTGTCCTCCGGTCCACCCCAACTAGAGGGTGTGCGACATTTCTGGCCATAAAGTACTTCGAATGGGCTCATCTTCAAGGACGAGTGATAGCCATTGTTATAGGCGAATTCCACTAAGTGTAAATACTCCTCCCACCGCGTCGGTTGCTGCATCACATAAGACCTCAGCATGTCCTCTACTACTTCATTCACTCGTTCGGTCTGTCCGTCAGTTTGTGGATGATATGCGGTGCTGAAGCTCAATTGAGTTCCTAGACCTTCAAATAAGGTCCTCCAAAAAGCTGAGGTGAACTTAACATCACGATCAGATATTATTACTTTCGGCAGCCCATGAAGTTCAAATATATTTTGCATAAAAATGTTAGCGATTTGAGCTGCACGATAAGTGGATTGAACCGGTATAAAGTGAGTTGACTTGCTGAGTTTATCCACTACCACCATTATAGAATCATTGTTCTTTCTGGATTTCGGCAACCCGGTAATAAAGTCCATGGTTATGGTCTCCCATTTCCATTCTGGTATGGGCAATGGCTGTAGTAATCCTGCAGGGTGCTGATGTTCAGCCTTCACCTGTTGACACTCCAAACAGCGCGCCAGGTATTCTATAACATCCTTCTTCATGCCTGGCCAGTAATACTCCTTCCTTAGCGAGGTGATTAATTTCTGGTAACCGGGATGTCCTGCATAAGGACTTCTATGATTTTCATCCATAATCTTTTCTTTAATACCACTCTGATTGGGTATATAAATCTTCTTCTGGTGGCACAAAATTCCGGCTGCATTCAAGGTGTAACCTTGTTGTATTGAACGGGTATCTGAATTCTGCACCAAATGCTTCTTTTGCAAATAAATCTGATCTTGTGCCGCAGCCTCCTCAATCTCTTTTTCAAGGGTGGACCATCCTTGACTAATACCAATCTCGTAAATGCAATGCACTTTTCGGCTTAGTGCATCAGCTACTCTGTTCTCCTTTCCCTTTAAGTGTTTAATTTCGGAATCGAAATTTCCCAAAAAGTCCACCCATCTTGCTTGTCTTGCATTTGAAGTGGGTTGACTAAAGTAACTAGTCAGGCTGTGGTGATCCGTCATTAACAAAAATTTCCTCCCTACTTAATAATGGCGCCACATCTTCAAAGCATGGATCACAACGGTTAATTCCAGATCATAGGCAGAATATTTCTGCTCATGTTCCTTTAACTTCCTGGATTCATAGGCAATCACTTTACCTTCCTGCATTAGCACTCCACCCACGCCCTCCTTACTGGCATCTTTACAAACTACATACTCCTTTTCGGGATCTGCCACACACAACACAGGTGCTGTGGTAAGTAAATGTTTGAGCTGTTTGAAACTCCGTTGACAGTCTGCTGTCCATTTAAACACTTTTCCCTTCTTTTGCAAGGAGGTAATAGGGTAGGCAACTCTAGAAAAACCTTCTACAAACCGCCGGTAATATCCAGCCAGCCCCATGAAGGATCGAATATCTGCTACATCCTTGGGTGTAGGCCATTCCATTATAGTTTTAATCTTTTCGGGGTCTACAGCTATACCTTCCTTCATAATAATGTGGCCCAAATACTGGATCTGTTCTTTATAAAAATTACATTTGCTGAATTTTCCATATAACTGATGCTCCCGTAAGGTTTGTAACACTATCCTCAAATGTTCCTCATGCTCCTTGATATTCCGAGAGTATATAAGTATATCATCAAAGAAAATCAATACAAATTTGTCTAGGTATTGATGAAATACGCTATTCATCAAACACATGAATGTTGCAGGTGCATTAGTTAATCCAAAAGGCAGTACCACAAACTCGTAATGTCCGTAACGAGTACGAAAAGCTGTCTTGGCTATATCCTCATCTTTGATTCTGATTTGATGGTAACTCGATCTTAAATCAATCTTTGAGAATATTGTCGCTCCCTTTACCTGATAAAACAGCTCGTCAATGCGGGGTAGTGGATATTTGTTTTTCACTGTCAGTTTATTCAGCTGTCTATAGTTTATTCACATTCGCAGAGTCCCATCTTTTTTCCTCACAAATAGCACAAGAGCTCCCCAAGGAGAGACACTAGGGCAGATATGCTTCTTTTCTAGCATCTCTTGCAGCTGCATTTTTAACTCAGTTAATTCCGGCACACTCATCCGATAGGGCGCTCGGGACACTGGGGCTACTCCTGGTATCAGCTCAATGGTGAAGTCTAAATCCCTTTTGGGTGGCAGCCCTGGAATTTCTTCAGGAAATACATCTTCAAAATCTTGCACTACTGGTATATTTTTAACAGTTGCAAACTTATCCATAGAATTTGCGAACCCCACTTGTACTACATAAATCTAGCACTTCTTCCGGATACACTTAACCAGCTGTGAGGCCGTGATCGGCCGAATCTGCACTGGTTTCTGGATGCCTTGAATCTTTTTTCCCACACCCAGTTCATCTCGGTAAGAGACTGTTTTTGTTTTACAATTAATTACAGACCATCGTCGTTCCAACCAGTCCATTCCTATTAGCACATCATAGGAACCAAGAGGGAGTACATTTAACTCAGTTGTTATTGTTTGGCCAGCTAACCTTAATGGATAGTTGCTGACTTTAGTTAGTACTCATCTTTTGGCCCCATTGGCCAGCTGTAGTAACCAAGGGCTTTTAAATTTAGTGGTTAGCAAGCCACACCTTTCTACAACTTTGGGACTTACATAGCTTAAAGTAGCTCCTGGGTCTACTAAAATAGAAACAGTTCGATCAAAGATCTTACCTTTGAACTCTATCATTGTTGGCTGGTAATCAGCTTGTCGATCCTCCAGTGCTGCATTTATTCTGGGCATGGATCGAGCCACATCCCCTACTGTTGAAGCTTCGTAGATCTAGGACAACTGATCACTGTCCTTTCGATGAGGGCAATTTCTAACATAATGGGGTCCTCCACAACCCCAACAGTGAACAGGTGGCGGAGCTGAGCCTTCATTGTCCAATCTAACTTGCTGTTCACTATATTTGGATTCTACAGGAGGCTTGAATCTGTTCTGATTTTTAGTTAGATTTTTAGTATTGGCTCCTTTTGAAAATCCTTTTTGAAAACTGCTGTGTGCTCCCTTACTTCCCATAGGCATTTTACTGCCCCGCTTATCTGTCCAACACTTCCCAAAATTTTCTCCTTTTGATTTGTTCTACTGATAACACAGTCTTGCCTTCCGAATTTCTTCATCCATGGTCCTCGTATTATCGAACTCTATCCTTTCTCGCATGGTCAGAGGTAGGCTGCTATCGAATCTTTGTACCTTAGCCTTCTCTTCACGAATATAGGGCACGTAATGAAGCATGGATGTGAATTTAGTTATGAACTCGTCAATCGTCTGTTGTCCAAGCCGCGGATCATGAAATTCTTGCGCTTTTTCATCATAAAAGCATTATGTCAGATACTTCTCCTTGAAATATCTTTGAAACATTTCCCATGTCACATCTTGTTCACTCACTCCCCGCACCATCTTGACCTCTTCCCACCATACCGTGGCTTTGGCCTGCAGCTGGAATATAGCCAGCCTTGCCCTAAGATGATGATCATATTCATACACTTGAAAATACTTATTCATATTAATTAGCCATGCCTCTGCAGCTTCTTCTGATTCCCCATCGAAATGAGGTGGTTTAATCTTCCGAAATTCTCCTTGTAGTTCCATCCGGGGTCTTTTTGGAGTTTGATATTCAGAAGCGTTAACAGACTTCTCTCCTCGCGTCTCCCCTCTATCCTCTGCTTCCTCCTGTTCAGTGTGATAGCTCTGTTCATCTGTTATTTGTGCTTGTTCAGGCCTCGGATGTGACTGTTGTTGATGTTGTTTATGAGATAAGCTTTTCAAAATCCTTTCTTGTTCTATATTTAGTCTTGCATTATCTGCACGCAACCGAGCCATTTCGTCCTTCAGTTCCTGAACTGTTCTCAGGAGTTTCAAATCAGCATTGCGGCCTTTTGCTCCCAGTTGCACCCAAATCTCAGTATTTCCCTGAGGTTGCCCCCGGTTATCAGGTTGATTCAAATTTCCATAGGGAGCGCTATTTGCTCTCCTCATTCTGCTGCTACCTGTTTCAGGATAACTCATTAAATAGATAAAATTTATTTTCATCACACTCTCAGCTTCTGTCATGAATTTGTAAGTTTATTTTGCTGCATAACTCAAAATCCTCCCAAGGTCATAGTGTTGTAATCATGGGCTCTGATACCATATTGTCACGCTCTAAAACATAGGTAAAAAAGAATAAAAAGTTATATATAAGTAAATCTACATTCACCAGACCATAATATATCAAACGTATAATCCACATGTACCGTGATTCCCCAAGAATTTGACTTATATGTTTATGTAATAATGTTACAGAATGCACCTAAGACCTTTCGGGCTTTGACACATTCATATTTTATTGCATGACACGCACTTTATAATCATCACAGTCAATATTCATTTGATTACAATATTAGTCGTAACATTTGATTCCCTATCTAATTATAAAAACGGTTTTCTTATATATACATATGGGTTTATGTTGTGGCGGTCATGGGACTTGCTACCACGGCAGATCCCGGGTACCATGGGATGGCACCAACCTTAATTGCAACCTGTATTGCGTTCAACCCGAGATCGGACTAACTTGCTCTTTGGAGATATGGGTACAGTAATGCACTATCGTTTGTAGTACTGGCTTGCTATGGTTCATCCATCTGGCCCGATCAACGGCTCACCTTCGTTCTGCCATGTGCAGTGGCGTGATCGAGAGCTACAAGGCTGGCTCCTCGGTCTTATCATTTGGCACTCAAACCCTTCCGGATCCTTTTTGCTGATCGGACGGTGGTGGCAGACTTCCTCAGATCAAAGGCGGAGGCTGTGCCACGAGGCAGGGTCATGCGTTGAATATTTAAGGTTCATTTTGTATTGGCTTGGCTATTGTTTACATTTAAATGATTTCGTTCCTCAGTCGTTTCACATGTTACTCAGTCATCTGTCTCCATGGTTTTACAGGGAAGGCTTTCGGCGTCCAGACATCGTTGGGGAGAAGACCCGACTTTCCAGCCCCGACCATCCTGCCACAGGTATGAGGAAATCCTCATTCTTAGATTCTGATTTCAATTTTTCTTTCTCGGAACAGTGGCTAATCCTCTGTTCTGCTGAACAGGGATGCCGAGTTCCTTGCTACCAAACTTTCCTCCTCTATACGACCAGGTTCTACTTGTTACAAACCTATATGGTTCATTTCCCTCGTCTGTTAGATTATTGTATTTAGTCTTTGTTTAAGGGCTCATGTTATGACGGCCTCTGTCTAAGCTTGGTTCACCGAGTAATGTATCTATGCATAGTTTATCATCTATTTAAATGTCCGACTCACGACATAACTGTTATTCAAATATGGTTCTGACTTTTATCATGCTATCCATTGGGTTATGCTCGTCTCAAGCTCGTCTATATATTACATGTATTAATTTTTGGCATTACCTGTTCTCGGTATAATAGCATTGTTTCCTCTTTTATCGGTGTTAAGCCTGTTTATGAGTTGCATGCCTTAAATATGTTTTTAAGTTCTGCATTAACCTTGTTTTCTTGGTATACAATCCTATACCCAAGTTTATTTATTATTTTTTGACTATGGCGCTCCGGCCGTCCTGAATAAGCTTCAGCCCAGCTCGTTTAACTTATTCTGAGCGAGGGTTTTTACTAGAAAGCTTTGGCTGAGACTGCTTGTAACCACAGTTACAATGCAGTCCTCGGCATACATATTTCTTTTAAATGTTATGAATCTTGAATGTGTAACCCTGTGCTGTTTAATCCGTTCATATGAATATTATTAATGCAGAGTGGTCTAGTTCTTCGACTCTAAGGTACTTGCGGTCCTCCTGGCCAGGGTCAATCTATATATATATACTTTTATTTTATTTGAATAAGGCAATATCTACTACGGTGTATATATTGGGTTTGTGAGACTTGCCAGTCCCATCTTATAAAATAATTGTCATATTGTTATGAGCATAATACATTCCTTTGCAAAGAGTGTTTGTACTTTTCTTTTCGATTCTGTCTGTAAATAAAGAATTCTGATTCTTTCCTTCGACATGTAAATATAAGTAGGAGGTTTTACAATATTACTTCTGTTCATATTTCTTGTTGTCCCTGTAGTAGCAAAGACTTATTTATTCAACTTTTCTACTGTTATTTCCGAATGAGATGTGCAAGGGTTTAATATTCATTTCTTCAGAATGCAAATGTCTGGGTCTCTGTCTAAAATACAGCAACTAGTGTTCATTTCTTATTTTCGGTTATGAATGACAGTCAAAGGTTTTCCACTGAATCAATCTTCCTAGCGCAGAACAGTGTATCTTTTAACACAGAACCATACAAGAGACATCTCAATAAGTAAATATACACATAGTAGGCCGTACCTGTTTCTTTACCAACCTACTTGTAATGCTTGTCAATCCACCCGTCCGTAGGAAGAGTTCTTCTTTGATCTTCCACCCCCAAGCACTTGCAGGTCCTCTCGACTACAATTACACTGGTCTCGCCAGTAACGCTATCTGATCCTAACCAGACATAGCGTACATAGGAAAATTCCTTTCCTTAATGCCATTTGATCCTAACCAGACATAGCATGAACATTTTCTTTCTTCTCTGCCATCTGATCCTAACCAGACTTGGTAGTCCCCCTATTCCTCTGGGTCTCAACTACCCCTGAAGGTAGTTAGGGTTCCATTGTAACTGATTCCACAGCTACTTACCATGATTTAATCATAAGCTCAGTTCAAATAGCACTAACACAATTGTTTTTAATTAACATAAAATTAATAAAAGAGTTATATATATTTTTCAAATAAAGTCTTTGTTCATAATTACTTTTATTATTTACTAACATTAACTTTTCACGAGGGATGTTACATCTCCCCCTCCTGAAAGTCTGCATCGTCCCGATGTTGTTGTTCATCCAAAAACAGTCTGGGATAAGTATCCCTCATCATTTGTTCATCCTCCCAGGTGGCCTCTTTAGACCCAAAGTGCTGCCACTGCACTTTAAGCTGGCAGATGACCTTTTTCCGCGGCTCAACTCTTCTCTGATCTAATATGTTCGCTGGTTTGACCAGAAACTCTCCTTCCGGTTCCACCTGAAACACATAACAATCAGATCAGTTGCTTACTAGTATTCTATTTCAGTTTACATTATATAACAGTCTTTCCTTACCTGAATGTCCTGCCAACTTATTATATGCCTAGGGTCATACACATATCTTTTTAAAACTGATACATGGAAGACATTGTGAACCCGAATATGGCTGGGTAGGGTGAGCTAATAAGCTACCGGCCCTACTCGTGCCAGAATTTCGAATGGTCCACAAAAACGCGGTGCCAATTTGGTACAAGCATTCCATTGGAGGGTACTTTTCCTAGCTCGAATTCTGATGTACACATGTTCACCCACTTGGTATTCTTTAAATGTTCTCTTCCGATCTACAAAATTCTTCTGCCTGTCCTGTGCCATCTTTAGATTAGCTCGAACTTTTTTCACCATAACTTCCATTTCTTCCAACATCTCAGGACCCAGCAAGAATTTGTCCTCTGGTCCACCCCAACTGGAGGGAGTGCGGCATTTCCGGCCGTAAAGTACTTCGAATGGGCTCATCTTCAAGGACGAGTGATAGCCATTGTTATAGGCGAATTCCACTAAGTGTAAATACTCCTCCCACCGCGTCGGTTTCTGCATCACATAAGACCTCAGCATGTCCTCTACTACTTGATTCACTCCTTCGGTCTGTCCGTCAGTTTGCGGATGATATGTGGTACTAAAGCTCAATTGAGTTCCTAGACCTTCAAATAAGGTCCTCCAAAAAGCTGAGGTGAACTTAACATCACGATCAGATATTATTACTTTCGGCAGCCCATGAAGTTTAAATATATTTTGCATAAAAATGTTTGCGATTTGAGCTGCACGATAAGTGGATTGAAACGGTATAAAGTGAGCTGAATTGCTGAGTTTATCCACTACCACCATTATAGAATCATTGTTCTTTTTGGATTTCGGCAACCCGGTAATAAATTCCATGGTTATGGTCTCCCATTTCCATTCTGGTATGGGCAATGGCTGTAGTAATCCTGCAGGGTGCTGATGTTCAGCCTTCACCTATTGACACTCCAAACAACGCGCCAGGTATTCTATAACATCCTTCTTCATGCCTGGCCAGTAATACTCCTTCCTTAGCGAGGTGATTAATTTATGGTAACCCAGATGTCCTGCATAAGGACTTCTATGATTTTCATCCAGAATCTTTTCTTTAATACCACTCTGATTGGGTATATAAATCTTCTTCTAGTGGCACAAAATTCCGGCTTCATTCAAGGTGTAACCTTGTTGTATTGAATGGGTATCTGAATTCTGCACCAAATGCTTCTTTTTCAAATAAATCTGATCTTGCGCTGCAGCCTCCTCAATCTCTTTGTCAAGGGTGGACCATCCTTGACTAATACCAATCTCGTAAATGCAATGCACTTTTCGGCTTAGTGCATCAGCTACTCTGTTCTCCTTTCCCTTTAAGTGTTTAATTTCGAAATTGAAATTTCCCAGAAAGTCCACCCATCTTGCTTGTCTTGCGTTTAAAGTGGGTTGACTAAAGTAACTAGTCAGGCTATGGTGATCTGTCATTAACAAAAATTTCCTCCCTACTAAATAATGGCGCCACATCTTCAAAGCATGGATCACAGCGGTTAATTCCAGATCATAGGCAGAATATTTCTGCTCATGTTCCTTTAACTTCCTGGATTCATAGGCAATCACTTTACCTTCTTGCATTAGCACTCCACCCACGCCCTCCTTACTGGCATCTGTACAAACTACATACTCTTTTTCGGGATCTGCCACACACAACACAGGTGTTGTGGTAAGTAAATGTTTGAGCTGTTCGAAACTCCGTTGACAGTCTGCTGTCCATTTAAACACTTTTCCCTTCTTTTGCAAGGAGGTAATAGGGTAGGAAACTCTAGAAAAACCTTCTACAAACCGCCGATAATATCCAGCCAGCCCCATGAAAGATCGAATATCTGCCACATCCTTGGGTGTAGGCCATTCCATTATAGTTTTAATCTTTTCGGGGTCTACAGCTATACCTTCCTTCGTAATAATGTGGCCCAAATACTGGATCTGTTCTTTATAAAAATCACATTTGCTGAATTTTCCATATAACTGATGCTCCCATAAGGTCTGTAACACTATCCTCAAATGTTCCTCATGCTCCTTGATATTCCGGGAGTATATAAGTATATCATCAATGAAAATCAATACAAATTTGTCTAGGTATTGATGAAATACACTATTCATCAAACACATGAATGTTGCAGGTGCATTAGTTAATCCAAAAGGCAGTACCACAAACTCGTAATGTCTGTAACGAGTACGAAAAGCTGTCTTGGCTATATCCTCATCTTTGATTCTGATTTGATGGTAACCCGATCTTAAATCAATCTTTGAGAAGATTGTCGCTCCCTTTACCTGATCAAATAGCTCGTCAATGCGGGGTAGTGGATATTTGTTTTTCACTGTCAGTTTATTCAGCTGTCTATAGTCTATGCACATTCGCAGAGTCCCATCTTTTTTCCTCACAAATAGCACAGGAGCTCCCCAAGGAGAGACACTGGGGCGGATATACTTCTTTTCTAGCAGCTCTTGCAGCTGCATTTTTAACTTAGTTAATTCCGGCACACTCATCCGATAGGGTGCTCGGGACACTAGGGCTGCTCCGGGTATCAGCTCAATGGTGAAGTCTAAATCCCTTTTGGGTGGTAGCCCTGGAATTTCTTCAGGAAATACATCTGCAAAATCTTGCACTACTGGTATATTTTTAACAGTTGCAACCTTATCCACAGAATCTGCGAACCCCACTTGTACTGCATAAATCTGGCACTTCTTACGGATACACTTAACTAGCTGTGAGGCCGTGATCGGCCGAATCTGCACTGGTTTCTGGATGCCTTGAATCTCTTTTCCCACACCCAGTTCATTTCGGTAAGAGACTATTTTTGTTTTACAATTAATTACAGACCGTCGCCGTTCCAACCAGTCCATTCCTATCAGCACATCATAGGAACCAAGAGGGAGTACGTTTAACTCAGTTGTTATTGTTTGGCCAGCTAACCTTAATGGACAGTTGCTGACTTTAGTTAGTACTCGTCTTTTGGCCCCAGTAGCCAGCTGTACTAACCAAGGACTTTTAAATTTAGTGGTTAGCAAGCCACAAATTTCTACAACTTTGGGACTCACATAGCTTAAAGTAGCTCCTGGGTCTACTAAAATAGAAACAGTTCGATCAAAGATCTTACCTTCGAACTCTATCATTGTTGGTTGGTAATCAGCTTGTCGATCCTCCAGTGCTGCATTTATTCTGGGCATGGATCGAGCCACATCTCCTACTGTTGAAGCTTCGTAGATCTGGGACAACTGATCGTTGTCCTTCCGATGAGGGCAATTTCTAACATAATGGGGTCCGCCACAACCCCAACACTGAACAGGTGGCCGAGCTGAGCCTTCATTGTCCAATCTAACTTGCTGTTCACTATATTTGGATTCTGCAGGAGGCTTGAATCTGTTCTGATTTTTAGTTGGATTTTTAGTATTGGCTCCTTTCGAAAATCCTTTTTGAAAACTGCTGCGTGCTCCCTTACTTCCCATAGGCATTTTACTGCCCCGCTTATCTGTCCAACGCTTCCCAGAATTTTCTCCTTTTGATTTGTTCTGCTGATAACACAGTCTTGCCTTCCGAATTGCTTCATCCATGGTCTTCGGATTATCAAACTCCATCCTTTCTCGCATGGTCAGAGGTAGGCTGCTAACGAATCTTTGTACCTTAGCCTTCTCTTCACGAATATAGGGCACGTAACGAAGCAGGGATGTGAATTTAGTTACGAACTCGTCAATGGTCTGCTGTCCAAGCCGCAGATCATGAAATTCTCGCGCTTTTTCATCATAAAAGCGTTCTGTCAGATACTTCTCCTTGAAATATCTTTGAAACATTTCCCATGTCACATCTTGTTCACTCACTCCCCGCACCATCTTGACCTCCTCCCACCATAGCGTGGCTTTGGCCTGCAGCTGGAATATAGCCAGCCTTGCCTTAAGATGATGATCATATTCATACACTTGAAAATACTTATTCATATTAATTAGCCATGCCTCTGCAGCTTCTTCTGATTCCCCATCGAAATGAGGTGGTTTAATCTTCCGAAATTCTCCTTGTAGTTCCATCCGGGGTCTTTTTGGAGTTTGATATTCAGAAGCGTTAACAGACTTCTCTCCTCGCGTCTCCCCTCTGTCCTCTGCTTCCTCCTGTTCAGTGTGATAGCTCTGTTCATCTGTTATTTGTGCTTGTTCAGGCCTCAGATGTGACTGCTGTTGATGTTGTTTATCAGATAAGCTTTTCAAAATCCTTTCTTGTTCTATATTTAGTCTTGCATTATCTGCACGCAACCGAGCCATTTCGTCCTTCAGTTCCTGAACTGTTCTCATGAGTGTCGAATCAGCATTGCGGCCTTCTGCTCCCAGTTGCACCCAAATCTCAGGATTTCCCTGAGGTTGCCCCCCGTTATCAGGTTGATTCAAATTTCCATAGGGAGCGCTATTTGCTCTCCTCATTCTGCTGCTACCTGTTTCAGGATAACTCATTAAATAGATAAAATTTATTTTCATCACACTCTCAGCTTCTGTCATGACATTGTAAGTTTATTTTGCTGCATAACTCAAAATCCTTTCAAGGGTCACAGTGTTGTAATCCTGGGCTCTGATACCATATTGTCACGCTCTAAAACATAGGTAAAAAAAAAAAAATTATATATAAGTAAATCTACATTCACCAGACCATAATATATCAAACGTATAATCCACATGTACCGTGATTCTCCAAGAATTTGACTTATATGTTTGTGTAATAATGTTACAGCATGCACATAAGACCTTTCGGGCTTTGACACATTCATATTTTATTGCATGACACGCACTTTATAATCATCACAGTCAATATTCATTTGATTACAATATTAGTCGTAACATTCGATTCCCTATCTAATTATAAAAAGGGTTTTCTAATATATATATATGGGTTTATGTTGTGGCGGTCATGGGACTTGCTGCCACGACAGATCCCGGGTACCATGGGCTGGCACCAACCTTAATTGCGACCTGTATGGCGTTCAACCCGAGATCGGACTAACTTGCTCTTTGGAGATATGGGTACAGTAATGCACTGTCGTTTGCAGTACTGGCTTGCTGTGGTTCATCCATCTAGCCCGATCAATGGCTCACCTTCGTTCTGCCATGTGCGGTGGCGTGATCGAGAGCTACGAGGCTGGCTCCTCGGTCTTACCATTTCGCGCTCAAACCCTTCCGGATCCTTCTCGCTGATCGGACGGTGGTGGCAGACTTCCTCAGATCAAAGGCGGAGGCTGTGCCATGAGGCAGGGTCATGCGTTGAATATTTAAGGTTCATTTTCTATTGGCTTGGTTATTGTTTTCATTTAAATGATTTCGTTCCTCAGTCGTTTCACATGTTACTCAGTCATCTGTCTCCATGGTTTTACAGGGAAGGCTTTCGGCGTCCAGACATCGTTGGGGAGAAGACCCGACTTTCCAGCCCCGACCATCCTGCCACAGGTATGAGGAAATCCTCATTCTTAGATTCTGATTTCGATTTTTCTTTCTCGGAACAGTGGCTAATCCTCTGTTCTGCTGAACAGGGATGCCGAGTTCCTTACTACCAAACTTTCCTCCGCTATACGACCAGGTTCTACTTGTTACGAACCTATATGGTTCATTTCCCTCGTCTGTTAGATTATTGTATTTAGTCTTTGTTTAAGGGCTCATGTTATGACGGCCTCTGTCTAAGCTTGGTTCACCGAGTAATGTATCTATGCACAATTTATCATCTATTTAAATGTCTGACTCACGGCATAACTGTTATTCAAATACGGTTCTGACTTTTATCATGCTATCCATTGGGTTATGCTCGTCTCAAGCTCGTCTATATATTACATGTATTAAGTTTTGGCATTACCTGTTCTCGGTATAATAGCATTGTTTCCTTTTTTATCAGCGTTAAGCCTGTTTATGAGTTGCATGCCTTAAATATGTTTTTAAGTTCTGCATTAACCTTGTTTTCTTGGTATACAATCCTATACCCAAGTTTATTTATTATTTTTCGACTATGGCGCTCCGGCCGTCCTGAATAAGCTTCAGCCCAGCTCGTTTAACTTATTCTAAGCGAAGGTTTTTACTAGAAAGCTTTGGCTGAGACTGCTTGTAACCATAGTTACAATGCAGTCCTCGGCATACATATTTCTTTTAAGTTATGAATCTTGAATGCGTAACCCTGTGCTGTTTAATCCATGCATATGAATATTATTAAATGCAGAGTGGTCTGGTTCTTCGACTCTAAGGTACTTGCGGTCCTCCTAGCCAGGGTCAATGTATATATATATATATACTTTAATTTTATTTGAATAAGGCAATATCTACTACGGTGTATATATTGGGTTTGCGAGACTTGCCAGTCCCGTCTTATAAAATAATTGTCATATTGTTATGAGCATAATACATTCCTTTGCAAAGAGTGTCTGTACTTTTCTTTTCGATTCTGTCTGTAAATAAAGAATTCTGATTCTTTCCTTCGACATGTAAATATAAGTAGGAGTTTTTACAGTATTACTTCTGTTCATATTTCTTGCTGTCCCTGTAGTAGAAAAGACTTATTTATTCAACTTTTCTACTGTTATTTCCAAATGAGATATGCAAGGGTTTAATATTCGTTTCTTCATAATGAAAATGTCTCGGGCTCTATCTAAAATACAACAACTAGTGTTCTTTTCTTATTTTCGGTTATGAATGACAGTCAAAGGGTTTCCACTGAATCAATCTTCCTAGCGCAAAACAATGTATCTTTTAACACAGAACCATACAAGAGACATCTCAATAAGTAAATATACACATAGTAGGCTGTACCTGTTTCTTTACAAACCTACTTGTAATGCTTGTCAATCCACCCGTCCGTAGGAAGAGTTCTTCTTTGATCTTCCACCCCCAAGCACTTGCAGGTCCCCTCGACTGCAATTACACTGGTCTCGCCAGTAACGCTATTTGATCCTAACCAGACATAGTGTACACAGGAAAATTCCTTTCCTTAATGCCATATGATCCTAACCAGACATAGCATGAACATTTTCTTTCTTCTCTGCCATCTGATCCTAACCAAACTTGGCATTCCCCCTCTTCCTCTGGGTCTCAACTACCCCTGAAGGTAGTTAGGGTTCCATTGTAACTGATTCCACAGCTACTAACCATGATTTAATCATAAGCTCAGTTCAAATAGCACTAACACAATTGTTTTTAATTAACATAAAATTAATAACAAAGTTATATATATTTTTCAAATAAAGTCTTTGTTCATAATTACTTTTATTATTTACTAACATTAACTTTTCACGAGGGATGTTACACTTGCTCACTTTGAATTCAGGCTCTCTTGTACTACTTCTTATTGTTGATGCTTCAGACACTTGCTAGAGTTTTATAAGTTGATTTCTTGAACTCTTGATTTCACGCTTGCTTGATGATGATTTTTTTGCTTGAATGCTTCACTCACACTTGTGAATGGTTCAATCAACTTCACACTAGCTCGTTTGTTGTAGATGTCGTGATGTGAACATTTTCGCTTGATTTTGACACGATCTCTTACTTGGTTGTTTGAATGACATACCTGCTTTCTCTGTTGTTTGAATGAAACATTCACTTGATTTATTTCTTATTTATCACTTGAAGAATAGAATACACTCACTTGATGATGATTGCTTGTTAGATGGACTGTTTGAAATTTTTGATTGATTACTAACACTTTGTGCTTTCTTGAATGTACTCATTGAATGTGCTGATTTTTTTAAAAGGGAAGGGTGTCGAACACTGTCAAAAATGCACCCAAGAGAAATGCTTACAATGCTTTGAACAACCGAGTTAAAAAACAATGGATTCACTTGGTTTAATTGATTCCCTATCAATTCAAAGCTTGGGTATTGGTTCCAGCCGAGAATGCACCTTTACAATTCAATTGAATTTGACTTTGATTACCATCCAACTTACAAATTATGATTTGCAAATTACAATTTTGTATTGAGCTTATTAAAAAATGGTGCAATTGCAATTTTCAAAGCATTGTTGTTGAATTGCTGCAAAAATTGTTGATGTAGATGACATCTTGATTGGATGTTGATGTTAAAATGTCGTTGACAACTTGATTATGTATTGTTGCTTATTGATTGCTTGATTACATAAGCTTGAATGGAATTGATTATGTGCATGCAATGCACTAATTTGTTGTGTGTAAAATATTAGAAAGATACCACATGAAGGTTAGTGTCAAAACTAGACACAAAACAAAAACAATATCAAGAATCATGCACCATCACAAACATACAAATGGTGTACCTAAGATCCCCTTATTCAATTTCGGGTGGATCTAGGACACAAGAATCCCAAAAATTATGTCTTTATTAAGTAGTGAATTACATCAACCTTCACCTTCTCAAGCTCAAACTCCCTTGAAGCAACTTCTCTTCAAAAAATAAAAGTACAATATGCTCAAAAGATTTCTTCATAATACAACAATGAGCTTTCCCTTTTTAAAAATCTTCACTTATCACTCCAAATTGCAAAATACTTCCACCTTATTGCCCCAAAATCACAAAACTCACACCTTACAATTTTTTTTAAAAAACATCATCCTTATTAGAAAATTAATCCCAATCTTCACCCTTATTACTACCAAAATAAAAAATCACTTATTACTCCAAAAAGATTACAAAATATACCCTTACTATTACTTTGTTATCTCTTCATAAAAAGGTGCTCTTTTAAAAAAAAAAAATTATGATCAAGCTTTTTTTCAAAACAATATCATGAAGTTACTTTAAAGATTTACTTTTTTTTTTTAAAATCCATTCATCCATCCTATATTCTTCCAAGACACATAACTAATTCCATTAGGCTTTCATCACCATCACACCACCAGCCTTTTGCTGCAGGGCTACCACCTCACTAAAAATCAGGGCTACTGTATTGCGAGGTTAGTGACCAAAACCTTTTTCACAAAAAATATTATATTTTGTTGCACTTTGAAATACTGGTCTCTTGGATAAGCTGCAAGTCATCACATCTACGGCTAGGGTGTTTGGCAGTCAAGCATTCACATTTTGAATCTCCACCAAACTATCTCTCCTCTTTGCAATAACATACAACTCTGCCAATTTGCATCGATTTAATATAGAAAGGATTAATCACTGAGCTTGGGAAGAGGAGACCTATAAACCTAATACATCAGGACATTTAATAATGTGAGGAATAAAGAGTCGAGAAAATCCTCTTCAGCTCCATCTGCAAATTCCTTAAGCTGAGACGACTATCTAACTCTTCCCATGGAAGGGAGAAAAAATATGGAAGCAAAGAAAATATTTAGATTATGTATTGGGCAATGGGTAGCCTTCGGTATACTTTGCCAAATTAAATATAACGAACTTCAAGACAACTTCTATTGTCTGGCGGTTAGTGAATATGACCATGGACTTGACTTTCGATTTGGAGAACCCATGCCATCAACATTTACTCACATGCACCAAAATCAAATGGAAATTAGACTGCCAAATAATCATGCCCAAAATATGAATGTGTTCAGCCTCTAACCACAATAATTCGTCCTTTAAAAATATATGTCTGCTTTGGGTGTAGGCTTCTTCTTACACCCTTAGATTCACCGGATCAAAAACAGATCTAAAACCTTCTCTTGAACACATGATATAACATTAATTTGAAATTTGGTCGAGTTTTCATATAATCCCAGATAAAAAATAATTAGCCCATGATTAAACCTTCCTGAATGGCAACACCCATGGCTATAGTCTCAACGAGTTCACCCCTTTGCTTGGTTGCTTATACAAATTCTTGAATATTTAGTGCTCATTGGTATCGTCTACGAGAAACAATTTGACAAAGGGAATCCGTCCATGGTAAATGAGATCAAATAATCCCTTGATGATGTATTCTTTGTAGAGTAGGTGGGATCAATTATTATTGTGTGGGATGAACCTCTGCATGGATGAACTTGGATAAGGACAGAACTCAAACGACAAATGAGATGAAACCCATATATTAAAATTCACAGAAAAAATAAGCCTATGAGCTCAAATCTGGCGCCAAAAAATCCATTCAAAAACTTCCAATGCTCAGAATCACTGAGATCTACCATGATTTGAGAGCTTCCAGAGAAGAATTAGGTCAATTTAGGGCTAAAATCGATTGGTTGACCCTTGGCAAAACAACCCTCCTAAAAACCAAATAATATCTAGTTAGTCCTCTAGATTAGCGCATGCTAGAGACAATATGTGTATGTAGCCTGTATCTACATCTACACTCTCTAGAAAAGCCATGGTTACCCTCACAAAGATTCATTTCTCGGTACACTTCCACGTTGGTAATTTCTTGAAACTCTGCTCCATATTGGTCATTTCTTAAAACTCAGCTCTAACTAATCTTAGCGTACCTCTGATACCACATGAAGAAGAATAAAAAAGTTGTATAACCATATGCATAGCAAATTAACACACAAAAATTAAACTGGCAAAAAAGGCAGACAACCATCATGTGGTCTCTCATGATCATGTAGTTCACATTATTCAAAAAACTTAATAATACATTTAAATACATGAGTAAGTTGTCTTAAGATAGTGCGTCTATCTTAGACTCACTTGGTTAAGACAGTTTCTCAAATTATACACTAATTTAGGAGAGCTAGTTGGAGAGAATCTGTCATCCAAACTAGACTCCATAGTTTGAGGAATTGTCATGATTTTATTTATTTAATTTAATAATTGGATTTATTATTGATTTTTAAGAGAGTGAGGCTAAGAGGGGGTCTGTTATGCTACAAGAGAGAGAATCTTTCTAAATTCCCAATTAAATAAAATTCAAATGGGATGATTTTTTTTTTTTTTTTTTATTAAGTAGGATGTCTTCAGTATTCATTACAAGTGGAAACACTCCAAAATACCCCTATTAACATGTGCTAAAAAATAGCAGAAAAATACTACTCTAAAACCTAGAAATTCAAGAGCTAGTGAGCTATTTAACCTATCAAATGCTTAACCTAATAAAGTTAAATGAAATGGGGTGAGTTTTTTATTAAATTGAATTTTTTTTTTAGCTAATACAAGTGGAATCAACTGAAATGAAGCTTACTAACACGTTCTAAAATATAACATAAAATTACCTCTATTTTGGTACAAGGGACTTCTAGAAATTCTAGATTTGCAAACTAGTAAACCAATCCAAGTAGCTCAGTGATAAATAATACTTTTCAAACTTTTTATAAGGATTCATAACTCGTTTGATTTTGTAAATAACCTGTGAAATAGCTTACTTCAATAATTTAACTCAATCCTACAACAAAAGAAGCTGAAATACTAAACGCAAAAATAGGAAAAACAAGAATAAGAGATGCACGTGAATAAGAAGTGAAAATCAGAAAATAAAATTATACAAAAGGGCTCTGAGGTTCATGAGATGGCCAAGATCAAGGATACTCAAAGTCCTAGGAAAGAGACCAAGCTTTAGAAGCTAAAAATGGCACCAAACTTCATTATATGAATCAATCCAAGTACATACCTGTTAGAAATGAAAGTGGAGCTGCAAAAATACAAGTTTTCTCCATAAGAAGACTAAAAAAAATACCCGCCCCTAGAGGAAAATTCAAATTGGTACTTATACAAATTCATGGGGAAGAATTATTCTTGAAATGAGGAAGATTTCCCCTCCAAAATCCCTCAGATAGTGGATCTGGTTCCCAACACTAGGAATTTGCATTAAATGATAAGGAACACATTCCTAGATTTTCTCAACCACTCGAGCTCTAGAATTTGTCAATAATTTCATGACATTTTTTTCATTTATCTTCCAATACTGATCCTCCTGTAGTAGGGGAAAGACCCTAGATTATATCCTCCTCCATATCTTCATAATGTTCCCAATATTCTCACAATATTCTTCAATGTTGAATAATATTATGCAAATAATATGCAATCATCTCTAAACCTCCTTAAAAACATATTAAAGAAAAAACAAATTATTAAGTGTAGAAGGACAGGTTTAACATAGATTTTAAGTTCCTTAGAATGGTTAGATCAGCCTTAATTTGTGTCTAATTTAGAGTCCCATCAGCATTAAAGTCTTGATATAGGAAAGGCTGCAACACTTAATGAAAATTCAATTATGAAAAAAGCTAAGAGCCTGGTGGGACCTAAGCCATGTGGCTACTAATGTGATTCCACAGTGCTATGCCATGTGGCAGCTAGATTCAACCCTTTGGTAGGGAAATGTGGCAAACAATAGGTGACATGTCAATTGTAGAGGAGGCCACATGGATAGTGCGATGCAACATGACATCGAAATGACATCACCCAGTGGTTTTAGAAGAAAATAAATGAGAAAAGGCCCATGGAAAATGTCCCATAACATTTTGGAACGATAGGGGGACAATGTCAGTTAGAGGTTGATGTTGCCTCAGTGGTTTCATAAAGGGTACAATATGAAATCCATGGGGTAAATTGTTTCACAGAACAAACACATTTCCAGGTAAGAGATAAAAGAGGGGTTTTATCCCACGAATTTATATGATGATGTCAATGAGTGAGGATACTTCATTTAATCCAGGTCATCAACACCTCCATTGGATGTGTACAATTGATCGAATAAGGGGATATGTGTGTGTGTGTGTAATATATTATATATATATATATATATATATATATAATATATATATATATATAATATTATATATAGAGAGAGAGAGAGAGAGAGAGAGAGAGAGAGAGAGAGAGAGATCCATAGACACAACAAGGGGTGGAACAATTACAAGGATGACATGGTACAACAAGGAGTTCTATGGTGGCACCACATAGGTGCCACATGGCAGGGGGTTATTAGTCGAAGCTTTAAATGGTCATAACTTTTCACTCAAGAGTTGTATTGAGGAAAAATCTATATCGCTCAAAATATTCCGATAAGAAAAACACAATATCGATGTTTATTTGAGGTTGCAGAGAGATTGAAAAATCACAAAATTTTAAGACCCCATTTCCATGACAGGACTATGAAGGTCAGATCGATAATAGAAATTCCTCGTTGTACACTTAGTTTTGGATTTAGCATTGAAGGAGGAATTTTATAAAGTGGTATTAGAGAAAAGGTTCAATGATAGGAATTTGGGAATAAATATTGGAACTTTTTTGTATAGTGATGTGAGAGTATAAGGTTTTATGACTTGGCATATGGAGATGAAATGAATCTCTAGCTATGAGTAAACTATGCTGATGTGACTGTTGTTCTGTGGTATTTATAACACTGGGTTGTGGATTTCATATTTAATACAATGATGTTTCTTACATGTTACTTTGATAAATGGATGCATATTTTATGTGTTTCTATCTTGTATCTTGATGTTTTTGATCACTTATTTTTGTGATCTTGGATGCTTGTATTTCTTCTATTTGTTGAATAAGCTTCCTACATGGTTGTGTGTATGGTGGTTTATCGAGTGCCGACATTGTTGGCTAAAGTGTATTTCTTTGCATTATTGGAATGAATTTTTCATGTAAATGTTCACACGATGTGATGAATCTGAGGAAATCATTGTGTTTCTTTTATCTACACATTATTGCTTCATTCTATTGAATGCTAGGTCAATATATGTGTGTGTGTGTGTGTGTGTGTGTCTATTGATTGGGATGGGGGAAACCCATGGTTTGTATCTTATGTAGTGAAGAGAATTAGTGGATTGGAGGCATGGCAATGTGTGACTCTATTAGGAAGTGATTTGTTTCATTGATTACTTGCTTATGTAAGTGGGAGCTAGTTGTGGTGTTGTGGTTGTTGGGTGGTTATATGTCAATTGAAGATTGTGAATTGCATGCATCCCATGATGAAGTTTATAAAGGTGATATTTATGAATTGTATTGTTGGAAAATGATTATTTATTAGTCTCTTTCTAACTATCCCTTTTAAGGTTGAAGATGCCATGGTTGATAGCCTTAGTGAGTAGGCCGAATTCAATTGTTGATGCCAATCTTGCTAGTAGGTTGAATATAGTTTTCTATTAGTTGTCTTGATAAGTAGGCTGATTTAATTAATGTTATTGTTCTTCATAAAAAATATTAATTTTTTAAATCATTGATGACATGATGGTAAACCTATTAATATACACATGTTTGTATTTCTATTTTGAAACCAATGCTTATGTAGATGTCTAATTTGTGTCTTAATTTGAGCCATGTGACTAATAATAATTTTGAAGATATGTGAACAAATATAGGGTAACATGCTTGGCTTAGCATGTAAAGGTTGTATTTGGTATGTTTATTGAGATTTTAGCAATTCACAAAAAACTGAATGTGTGTGGTGGTGCATAGGAAGTCTCAGTAGCATAAAAAAGAAAGCGTGCTACAACATGATATGGACCAAGTCCTTGAAGAAAAAAGAAAAGGGAAAATCACTTGAGAGAGAAGAGGAATTCAAGAAATTGAAGACTGAGATTAGTGGCTCCAATAAATATAATATAAGGTTCATCGGGGAGAAATGATAATAGGTAAGGTTGAACACCATGCTGATGAAAAAACTGTCCTCCCTATAAAAACTCTTACAACACACTTCCACCGTTTGATATGTGGGAAAATATCCCACTGATAGGGCCAAACGGAGTCCTCGTAATACTAAAATGGAAAAGAACATTATTTTACATTGCCATTGTGGAGGGGAGCGTGCAAAAAGGAACTATCTTGAAAGGCAGAAAAAGAGAGAATGTAGTCCCTTCAACCCATAGTGACATGAATTAATAGCATAAAATGTTGGGAAGAAGGAGGGGGAATTAAATCGAGCTCCTTGATATATGAATATATTGAAAATAGCCCCCAATGAATATTTTGAGGGATTTTGAGACTTCTAGGTTGCCATAAAACCTTGGGAAAAGTTGGACTAATTTATGTGTATATACACATTCATATATGATGATGGAGGATACATGGAATATAAAAAATCATAGGAATGGGTTGATGTGGAAGAATTGGATGCTACATATGTTTTACACCTAGTTGATAGGCTTCTTATATTTAACTATATGTTTTATTGTTTTGAATATCAATAATATGTATGCCCATTGTGTTTTTTCTTGTGATTTTACGATTATTTTCATGGAACTCTATTTGTTCTATCACTCATTTGCTATTGAGATTTTCCTTTCTTATTTCATGATTTGGGTCCTTGGCATTATTTTTTGGGTGGAAGGAAAGCCATGAAACTCTGGGGAAGGCTTGAATGGAAACAAACAAAATTATGCAACCTAGATAAGGCCCTATGTATAAATAAATAGAATTGATGGAAAACGAGAATAGTTAGAAATGGGCAGTCTGTACTGAGCATGGTTGAGAACATATTGAATACTTTCCAAGAAATATGGAACACCAATTGGGAAAATCAGCTAGGGAAAGGCCATCGTTGGTGTATGTTGGAGCATCACTCGTTAATGTGACAACATGCATGAAAGAGAAAACATATGCAAGCTAAAAATTCTATGTGTGTGAACAACATGAGAAAGAAATACCGAGTCTATTATATTTTTTATTGTTGCAACAGAAATGATATTATTTGATAATGTTGATGGCGGTGGCTGGTAGAAAGGTGAAATTAAGGCATTTGGGTCGCAAATTCCTTGGCCATTTTGGGAAATATTTTTCTCAAATTTATAAATTCCTTGCATTGATATACATGGTTCTCTTAACCTTGACATTACTATATGTATCTCTCTCTCTCTCTCTCTCTATTTTTATATATATATAATATAATATTATATAATATTATATATTATAATGAACATTATTAAAGACTAAAATGAATATATGAAAATGCAATTTTAATTGAAAGGTTGTGTCAGGAATCATTCTTTTGGAAGGATGATTGGTTATTCTTATAAAAGTTGATGACCATATTAATGGTATGATTGGGATGACATCATGAATTGTTTCGAAGGGGATGCCATGTTGTGTGAGGAATCCATTAAACAAGTGGGAATTCTTATGTTAAGTATTTTTATTTTCCTGAGATTATGACCTTCATGCATGCATGTTTATATTATGTTATGACCAAAAAATGTTGAAGGTTATGTCAGCAGGTATACTAACTACAAACTAGATCCTTCGTCAAAGGACGGGGCACATATACCATTGAGTGTTGCCTTGCGATAATTTACAACTCAACACATATAATTCGACTATTCCAATACCTATAGGTAGACAACTCAAAATTGGGAGTTGTGATGATGGGGAACTCATGGTCATGTGTGAATTGTGCATTTTTATAAGATATAAATTATATTGTCTATGACATATATGTGCATGTGTGTGTGTTAGTTTATATATGATATTTGTGATGCAGAGTTGTGATGATAAGAAAATTTTGATGGGAATTGTTATGGTAAATAATATTAATATAGATAGAAGAATATTGGGATTGGTAGTGCCCAATGGTCTTATTTAAAATATGTTTTCCACTAGATTCCTGGAGGGTTTGGTAATTGATCTAATGCATATGGGCTGAACACTCGAGACCACATGGAGGACCTATCCCACTAAATACTCATCGAGTTTGGCAATTGATCATGTGTTTGTGTGTGTGTGTGACTAGAAGATAAGATAAGAGAAGTCTGAAGATTGCATGGAGTGTATACACCACTAGATGTTGTGAGGTTTCATACCCATCTTAGTGCATTTTATTTTAAGACTACATGGAACTATAAGAGCACTACTGAGTTCTATCAGAGCTTTGAAAACCACTCAGTAAATGTGAATGAAAGAAGAAAAATGGAAGCCAAAGACAAGTGTCCATATTTCAATTGATTTAATGAATTTCTAACTTAACACCATGATTTACTTTTATTTAAAACTTTGATATATGATCAGTTTTTTTTCAAATTAATTTGGTCTTGCTATGATGAAAAGTTAGTTATGTTGCAAGGATTAGCCTCATGGAGAATTTTCCTGAACACTCAATCGAGCCTGCCAACTTTTGATTGTATTGCATGATGTAGGAAATCATGGTAACTGCTTGGTTTGGGTGAATTTATTAACACACACAATGATATGTTGTGGTTTAATAGTTTAGGAATAGGGACATTGCAGGACACTAACATTGAAAGTTGTCCACTGATTTCCATGAAGTATGTGATGACCAAAATTAATATATTAAGGTAGGGAAATACCTTGTTTATGAAATATTCAAATGAAAGTAAACCTTTCTAAGGAATGAATCACTTGAGAGACTGGGAAGCAAAGAAGGGGATGCTTGACCTTGGAAGGTGAGTGACTACACAAAAAAGGAACTACATTATTAGTGGTACTAGTATTTAGAAAACATGATGTTGGAAAATAGTTTTTTTTTGAAAGGGTCATGGTTATGACTAATTTGAATTAGATGCACATTGGGTGTCCTAGGAAGCAATAGGCCAAGATTGTTTGTTGAGGAAATAAGGAGTGCAAGGGACAACAATGTTAGATATTAGAGGCAAGCATCAGTCAAAGAAAATGGGAAAAGTTGTCAGGCTTGATTGAGTGTAGAAAAAGCACTAGAAAATACAAAAGATCCACTAAAAATGGTTAATTTAGTGAATTTTATGCTCATTGACTTATTGGGTGAGCAAATATATATGTAAAATATAATTCCAAGCTGAACTATATTTAGAAAGCTCATAGTCATTTTATTCCTGGGAATTAAGCTTGTTTTGTAATTATATTCAAGTATAGAACATAGAGGATGGTGTTCCACCAAGGGGTTGTGTTTAGGCTATTCCTCTATTGTAAATTATATATCCATTTTGTTATAATTACAATGGTTTAGATATGGGATAAAAATTTTAGATCTTGGGGAGGGAGATTGTTTGAGGAAGCTTGGTTGTTTTTAATGTCATTAATAGAGGTTGAATGATGTGCCTTATATGGTCTGATGATGCCTTAATTTTAACTAGAAAATAGAGCATGAGTCAATACTCCTCTTGGGTTTGTCCACAAGAAAAAGAGGACAAAAATTAATTTCATTGAATATTTTTGCATTGGGCTGAGTGCATGATGAAGAGGTTCATTTTGTTACAACCATAATGATGGGAATAAAGTAGAGGAGGGAGAATGCCATTAAGACAAGCCACAAGGATGTAGTGGCAGAGTGGACCAAAGAGGTCAAAGGTCAAAATGACTAAACAAAATCATGCAAAAGAAAAAGGTAATCCAACTGAGGGGTATCCATTTAGGAGTGATGAGGAGCACTAGAGTTAGTCATCAAGGGGGCATAATTCCTAAGTAGGGGAGGAAAAATGAAAAGAGAATAAAGTAGAGAGAATTAAGAAGGATAATGTGGTTATGGAAGTAGCCCAAATGAAGAAACCCAGGAGGGCTTACTGGTTGAGAATCTCAGAGAAGTGGCTTTCCTAAGGAAAAATGAACCCACTAGAAGTGGCTTACCTTAAGACTAATGAACCCACTATAAGTGGATTTTCTTAAAACTAATGATCCCATAGGTAAACTTGTGGATTAATGAACCTACTAGCCAAGGGAGAGACACCTAAATGCTTGGAGGGTTGATGAACTGCAAGGTGTACATGCAACTGATAACACACATGTTTCCACTCACTGATGAACTACATAGAGAGGAGGTCTCTATGTTTCTATAGTGACTTTTCCAATTCATGAAGCTTTCTATGATATTATCATAATTATGACTTGGTGGGGATCGAGGTAAAGGCCTATAGTGTAACAAATAGGAATGACAAAGAGTAATTGCTTGTCTTAGGGCTAATGCACCCACTAGGAGTTGCTTGCCTAAGGAATGATGAACCCACTTACCTAAGAGAAAAGGCTTGGTTCACTATATATAAGTGATGAATGGCTAATTTATAATGAGTCCTTGGATTCCCTATTTTCAGTTTGACTTCTTGATTTTCTAGTGGGTAGAGGTGGTGTAACCTTTGGAATCCCTATTTTAGCTACCAACACTAGTTTCATTTATCGCGGAAGTGTTCCTCAAGCTCTTAAATCTTGCTTAGTAGTGATTGGTTGTAAAAGAGGTTGAATTCTAGGCCAATATAAGATTGGGTGGAGAGTTGAAGTACCAATCTTAGTTGTGAAGGCCTTCACTTTAAGTGCTTATTATGTTCTATGTCTAACTAACTTTTATATGATTTTTTGTTGGTTTATTTCAATTCCATTATGAATGTGAGGAATGTTTATTACCTGAATGAACAGGAAATGTTGGTATATTGTGTAATGTCTCATGAATAGTTTAAATTACTTTGTTTATTATGAGCGTTAAATTGGTCTTAGTGACTTAAATATAGAGGATTTGTGAATCTTTGTGATAATAGGAGCTTGAAAACAATCTAAATGGCCTAAAAGCAAGAGATGGATAGTTTCTGTTTTTGATTGAATTATTGGATCTGAATTGGTTTTAATAATGAGGCCATTATTTGTATTATTAAGCTAAGGAGAGATAGTTGATGATGGATGAGTTAACAAAGCCTCAAGTCATTTATAAATATCTATATATCTATCTCTCTCTCTCTCCTCTTCTCTCTATATTAATATATAATATATAATAATATATATATATAGTAATATATTATAATATATAATATATATATATATATTATATATATATATATATATAATATATAATATATATATATAATATCCTGGTATGTGTGTATCCAATCTCAATAAGCATAGTTCCTTTTAAGTATGTATATATAGAAAAGCCCAGTGAGTGTGACATCAACTGCGTTGACAGTCAAAATTGGTGCATGATCCCAAACCATATGTTAGCACTTACACTAGTGGAGAGGGTTCATGCAACTAAGCGATATATCCATCACTTTCAATCCTGCTCCATGCCATTTTAAAATCAAGGACACATGTGCTTTGAATAAAAAGATTAATGTAATTACGTCTTAGGTTATTCGCATATTAAGATGAGAAAAGCTACAACATTTAACATAAATTCAACTATACACAAAACGAAGAGCCTAGTGGGTTTTGGCCCATGTGGTTGTTGAGGTGGACCTAGGTTAACATGGTGCCACAGTGGTATGCCACATGGCATCTAGATTCGACCCTTTCATGGGGACAACAACTTAAAAATAGTTTCCACATGGAACTCCCACAAGAAACCACATGGATAGTATGATGATAGCATTGCATATTAGGCCCCTATACTACTAGTGTAACCCCTTATTGTTATTAGTACAACCCCCTTATTATATTTTTGTACCCATGTAGTCCCCATATTGTTTCTATTGTGCCCCATAGAAGCCCACTATTGTTATTATTGTGCCCTTACATTATTATTGTTATGTCGGCTCTAATTATATTATAACCCCTTAGAATCCTATATATAGAAAGGAGGTCTTGTCATTTGTATCATCTAAGAATTGTTCAGTTGTGTAATGTAAAGGTGGTTTCCCCTCCGAAGAGGCTGAATTCTATGGTGTTCAACTATCTTTTCTATCTTTTTGTGGGTTGGTTTCATAACATTTGCTATCAAAGCTTTGGATTCTAGGGTTTCGCTGCTCCAAATACGTCATCGTTGCATTTTTGCTATAATTTTTTCTGTGGCGTTTTAGAAGCAAAAGAAAAACCCATTTGAGAAGAAATCACACTGAATGTTAGGTGAAAATTTCAAAGCTTTTCGCGCTATATTTGCAGAGATATGATCTAAGAAAGTTGGTCTTTTTGCGGACTCCTGAATTACATTCCAAACAGGTAACCTGGGGAAAATTTTCATAGCTTTCTCTTTGAGCATCGGAATGAAATTTCGTAAGAATTAACTGAAAGAGGATGAAAGGTAGCCTTTTCTATGCATTTTTTAGATTCAAAGGTCAAAACAGCAAGACATGTCGTATTTTATAAGTTTGTTCTACTGAACTAGTATATAATCAGGTCACCGTGGGAGATTTGGCATAATGCTTCCTTGGAGAATCCAATTTGGATCAGACTAGTGGCATTGGAAAGAGGACTCAAAGGGCTATTGCAGGTTGCTAGTTTAGAACTAGAAGATCTGAAATTACATAATTATAGTCGTTTCAAGATCGAGCTCCCAAAATAAAGAAAAAGGGAGATGAGAAAGTTTGATGGAAAGGATCCAGTAAATTGGATACTACAGATGGAGAAATATTTTGATCTACATGATGTACCACTATTACAAAAGGTATGTATTGCATCTAATTATTTAGAAATGAATTAATTTTTATGGTATAAAGGGCTTTGTTCTCATAAACCACTTGTCACGTGGTAAATTTTCACGGAGGAAATGATAGCACATTCTGAGAATACAAAGAGAAACTCCTTCTTTAGCGAATAGATAAATCTCAAACAAAAGGGTTCAAAGGAAGAACACATTGAATACTTTAAAAATTTGAATAGAAGGGTAAACTATATTCTAGAGAAGCAAAGGATTGATGTCTTCATAGGGACTTTAAAGGATAACGTTTAACATGAGGTTCATTTTTGGGAACCTGATTCGTTGGAGGATGCATTCGAGTTGGCAAGAAAAAATGAAAGCAAAATTATGAAAACAAGGGATCCCACCACTCATGACTATAATTATGGAAGTGTTTCTTCTCCTAGCCTTCCACAACCTACAAGGCTTACACCACAAAAATTGGAAGAAAAAAGAGAAAAAAGGCTTTGTTACAATTGTGATAGAAAATGCATTAAAGGTCATAAGTGTGTTGAGAAGAAATTATTTTACGTAGAGTATGAAGAGGAGGAAGAAAAGGATCAAGAAACATCAAAAGAAGAGGATATACACCAGGACCCAATCCCAGAGAAAGAAGAAGTGAATCCGACCATATCTTGTATAGCAATGGCAATAATTACCACTCAAACACTCAAGATAGCAGGACATATGAAGAAGAAAAAGGTTCAAGAAGTGAAAGATCACATTGAGAAAGAAGAAATGAATCCTACCATATCTTGTAATGCATTGGATGGAATTACTACTCCTCAAACTATCATTATAGAAGGACATATCGATAAGAAAAATGTTCAAGAAGTGAAAGATCACATCGACCATCAAGAAATGAATCTGGCCATATCTTGTAAAGCATTGGAATAAATTGCCACTCCTCAAACTCTCAAGATAGAAGGAAATATCAAGAAGAAAAAGGTTCAAGTAGTGAAAGATCACATCGAGCATCAACAACAAGTTCT